>MCJB01049160.1:0-42178 GCA_002018475.1 Nicotiana obtusifolia | reverse complement strand
ATGAGGGCTCATCAGTGCGGACCGTACCAGTGGAGGGGCTTGGTTTAGAAGGAATAGTTTTGGAAGTTTTCGCCATTGAGAAACTAAAGATAAGTATCAAAGTGAAGTGCAAGATCTGAGAGTGGGGTTTGAAGAAGAAAGAACTCAGTAAAAAGTGGAAAAGGTTAGCGGAATAGGGAAAGGCTAATTAGAAGGTAAAAAGGGATATTTATACTCCCTTAAAGACGGCGGCACAAAGCACGAAACGGGCGGGCATTAAATGCGCGCAATGAGTATCTGCGCCATGCATGGTTATCAAAAATGGGATTTGTAATGATTGCTTGATTTGGCATTATGTGGACGTCATAAAGATGTCGTCATAAATACGAATTCAAGTCGTTTATTATCCTTACTCTCTAATAAACGAGGGGACTATATGTATTGGGTAAAGTACTTACACATACGGGTCGGGGCCAGCCCAGTTAGAAAGAAGTATAACTCGGACATCTGGTTCACGGGCAAAGAAGATATGAGACCGGATCAAGACTCGACCGGACTGAGACCTGATCGAAGCCGGATTCGACCGAAGTGGGAAGAATCATGGAACCGGATACCGGGTTCAAGATGCGTAATTAGCTCATCACCGGATATATCTCCATTAGTAATTGTCTCAACCGTTTCAGCTATCACCAACGCGATTTGGGGAGATTCTGTTACGGATTTTATGGGATCTATCTCATAAAATCCGCCATTTACCTTATTTGAAAGAGTAATTGTAACCTATAAAAAGGGATTTTGACCCACAACTTGAACCAGCTCAGAATCATCAATAATATTACTCTCTCTTTAATCTTCAGGCAATTGCTATTGTCACTTTGACAGCTCTTTGTTATTTCTTTCAGAATCAACAGTTGAATCTTTCTTTCTCAGTATTGGAATTATTTATCTTAGAGTATCAATCAGTTTTACGGATCCTTAGCATCACGAACAAATTCAATTGTTATCCGATTTTCAGGGTAAACACTATCATAAATCAAGAAAAAATTAAGTCAGTGAATGCAAAGTATTATTGCTTACTACTATAACCATATATATGTTGGAAACCAATTCAACCAGAAAAAATGTATTATCTATGAAATGGAGAGAAGTAGGAAGTGTACCACTTAGCAGGTTCACTAAGTAGTTTACACTTTGCATTTCCATTCAATTTGATATTTGCAACGAGGGCATACTCCTGTTATGTCTGAGTATGGCCTAAAATTTCCACCCACTTCCCGCAATTAAAAAGTAACACCCGCTAAATTTCTTGATGGAGAACAAAAAAGAAGGTAAAATTAGCAAATAGCCAGTTTACGCAGAATATTCTTGTTGCTTAATTTCTTCTTTTTTTTTAATTATTAAACATCACATCTTTTTAACTATCACTTCTTTCTAAATTATCATTAGAATATTATAGTGAGTGAATATTCAGAAACATATTTCTGAAGGGAGTGATGGTTCTCGCCAAATCTTCACCAAACAAATGGAAGGAAAGAGAATAGAACACAATCAATTTTCTTTTTGTCATGAAATAAAAACAATTTAGTAAAATATGAACAAAAAATTAAAATATAGAAGAAAGATATTTTATTTCTTTTTCAATTGTGTGTTCTTTCCATTTATTACAATGTCTTTATATAAGCATGAAAAATAAAATAATATGTCGTTGAATATGTCACTAAGCATTTGAGAGGAAGATCATGGAGGAAGATAGACATCCACCATAATTTGATTTTCTTATAACACTCCCCCTTGGATGTCCGTAGATAATGTGCCTCGTTAAAACCTTATTGGAAAAATAAATTTAGTGAACGAAAAAGAGTACACATATTTAGAAATACACTTTTTGGTTGCTTCATTAAAAACCTTACAAGAAAAATCCAGTGGGACAAAATACTGTAAGGAAAAAAGAGTACACCGCGTATTAACTCCCCCTGATGAGAGCATCAATTCGCATCCCAATCTTGTAATTTTTTGAAGGTTGACGTCGGTAGAGATTTGGGGAACAAATCAGCCATATTATCACTTGAACAGATTTGTTGCACATTGATATCACCATTCTTTTGAAGATCATGTGTGAAAAATAACTTTGGTGAAATGTGCTTTGTCATATCTCCTTTTATGAATCCTCCTTTCAATTGGGATATGCATGTTGTATTGTCTTCATACAAAATTCTGAGTAGTTTGTCACACTTCAAACCACATTTATCTCGAATAAGGTGTATTATACACTTCAACCATACACATTCTCGACTTGCTTCATGAATAGCAATTATCTCAGCATGATTAGACGAAGTAGCCATGATTGATGCTTAGTCGATCACCAAGATATTGCAGTGCCTCCATATATAAATACATAGCCAGTTTGAGATTGAGCCTTATGTGGGTCAGATAAATACCCAGCATCGGCATAACCAACAAGATCGGGACTGCAATCATTGCCATAAAATAAATCCATATCGGTAATCCCTTTTAGATACCGCAATATGTGTTTAATTCCATTCAAATGTTTCCTTGTAGGAGCAGAGCTATATCTTGCTAAGACATAAACTGAAAAAGTTATGCTAGGCCTTGTAGTGTTAGCAAGATACATTAGTGCACCAATTGCACTAAGAAATGGTACTTCAGGACCAAGAAGTTCTTTATTCTTTTCTTGAGGTCGGAACGAGTCCTTATTCCTATCAAGTGATCGAACAATCATCGGAGTACTTAATGGATGTGCTCCATCCATGTAAAATCATTTCAATACCTTTTCTATATAGGCAGATTGATGAACAAAAGTCCTGTTTGCCAAATGTTCAATTTGCAAACCAAGACATAATTTTATTTTTCCAAGATCTTTCATCTCGAATTCATTCTTTAAATAATCAATTGCATTTTGGAGTTCCGTAGGAGTTCCAATAAGGTTTATGTCATCAACATATACAGTAAGTACAACAAACTCCGATGTTATTTTTTTTATAAAAATACATAGACAAATGACATCATTTATGTAACCTTCCTTTAATAAATACTCATTAAGGTAGTTATACCACATTCTTCCTGATTGCTTTAGACCATACAAAGAGCTTTGCAATTTGATTGAAAATATTTTGCGGGACTTTGAATTATGTGTGTCAGGCATTTTAAATCCCTCGGGAATTTTCATGTATATCTCATTATCAAGTGAACCATAAAGGTAGGTTGTAACCATATCCATTAAATGCATGTCAAGCTTTTCATGGACAGCAAAACCAATGAGATAACGGAACGTCATAGCATCTATAACAAGAGAATATGTCTCTTCATAATCGACACCAGACCTTTGTGAAAATTCCTGTGCAACAAGGCGTGCCTTATATCTTTGTACCTCATTTTTCTCATTCTTTTTACGTACAAAGATCCATTTATCGCCAACAGGCTTAACACCATTAGGTGTTTGGACTACAGACCCAAAAACTTCACGTTTCGCAAGTGAATCCAACTCAGATTGGATTGCTTCTTGCCATTTTGGCCAATCACATCTTTGTCGACATTCTCCAACAGATTGAGGTTCAAGATCCACATTATCTTGCATAATGCTAGATGCAACATTGTATGCAAAGACATAATTGCTACTATATTCAATCGATTCAAATCTGTCTCAATATCGATTGGGTTTATTGATAGTTCCTTACTTTCTTGAGTCTCAGTCTCATTGATTTCCTCATGAATCTCAGGATTGGTTAAATCATGGATTTCTTTATGAGACTCATTCGTAGCGCCATCTTGATCATAATTTTCCTTTTTCTAGGATTTCAATCCTTAGAACCCAATGGGTCTGCCATGCTTTAGGCGTGCTTTTGACTCATTAGCTATGACACTAGAAGATTGTCCAACAGGAACATCAATATGGATTGGAACATTCTCTACACGGATATATGATTTCGTTATCCTTTTCAGTTCCGTAAATGCGTCTGGCATTTGATTTGCTATTTTCTGCAAATGAATAATCTTTTGCACCTCTTTTTCACAAATAGAGGCACGCGGATCAAGATGAGACAATGATGGATTTTTTCACGAAATTTACCGTTTGATTTCACCAATTTCTCTCCCTAATTTTGGGGGAAATGCCTCATCAAATCGACAATCTGCAAATCGAGTAGTGAACAAATCTCCCATTAATGTTTCGAGGTAGCGAATAATAGAGGGCGATTCGAACACAACATATATTCCTAGCCTTCTTTGGGACCCGTCTTCGTGCGATATGGCTGTGCTATAGGCACATATACTATGCATCCAAAAATTCTTAAATGGGATATATTAGGTTCATGACCCAAAACTAATTGCAGCGGGGAATATTTATGATAATTTATCGGTCTAAAACGAAATAGCGTTGCAGCATGCAAAATGGCATGACCCCAAACAGAAGTGGGTAATTTCGTTTTCATGAGTAATAGTCTTGCTATCAATTGCAAACGTTTAATCAAAAACTCCATTTTGAGTGTGAACGTGAGCTACAAGATGTTTCACTTTTATCCCAATTGATAAGCAATAATCATTAAATGCTTGGGATGAAAACTCAACAGCATTATCAAGTCGATTAGACTTAATTGGATTATGGAAAAATTGTGCCCGTAATCAAATTATTTGTGCCATTAATTTTGCAAACGCCAAGTTGCGAGATGACAATAGGCACACATGAGTCCATCTAGAAGATGCATTTCTAAACGATCCACTAGGTGGGTGAATAGGTCTACAAATATCCCTTTGGATACATTCCAAAAACGCAGGGAATTCAATACCAACCTTTGTTGGTGATGGTCTAATAATTAACTTGCCTTGATAACAAGAAGTGCAAGAAAATTCATTATTTAAAAGAATGCCAAAGTACAAAACTATTGGAATCAGTAACCTTTTGGTTTACGATAGAATGTGCCTCAATTACACTAATTCTTGTCCAATACAGGCCACAAGATAAAGATGGAAACTTCTCAATAAACTTTTTCTGGCCAGAGACATTCTTGGTAACGATGAGATATCCGATATTATTCTCATCTATCGTCTCAATATGAAATTCATTTCGGCGGATATCCTTAAAACTCAACAAGTTCCTCTTGGACTTGGAGGAGAACATTGCAATCTCTATGATAAGTATTGTTCCCTTAGGCAGAGTTATAGTAGCTCGTCCAGAGCCTTCAATTAAATTACTACTAATAGAAACTGTAGTAATATTTGCCTTACACATACTTAAATGAGAGAAATATTTCTTCTCTTTGAATATTGTGTGTGTCGTACATGATCCAATTAAACAAATATTTTTACAATTGAACTTTGATCCAAGTTTATTTTGTGAGATATCCGTATTTGCTTCCCATTGTTTGATATACAAAAGAAATATACTAATAAATATTAGTATTTTCAGAGAAAGGAAAAAGAAATAAAGTTAAACAAATAATTTAATAATAATATTTTAATACAATTTTAAGCAAACTCTAATTATAATACAAATAATTACGTTGCTAAAAATTATACAATTGTAAGTAAACTATACATATAACTAATACACCTATGACCCAGCATGGTAATGATTAGTATAGACATTTTCTAAACAACTGAAAATTTCCGCAAGAGAAAAATATTACCCAAACGTCATTTGAGATTTTTTGAAAAATTCTATTCTAGAGGTGGTTTTCGTGTTTGTGAAAACTGAAAAACTTTGCTCTAATAGCATTTAGCTAGAAAGCTTTTGGAAAAACTGAAAAAGTATCAACACCTTTTGAAAACAAATGTCGTAAATCATAACTAGTACACTACTATATCAGACTTGTTTAGTAGTAATGTAAACAAACTATTTATTAGTTGTTTTAATTGATGTCATATTCATTGTGAAAGACAAAATTAGCATCAGAGGCTTTATTTTTTAGAGATGTGTGATAAAGTTCAATTAAATGTTTTGGTGCACGATAAATATTTGTTCAATGACCTTTTCTATCGCAACAATAGTATTCAGTTTCTGGACCCTTTGCTTTTGGCTTCTCATTTTTTTCCTTTTCACTTTTGGAAGTTATTTTTCTTTGGGGAAAAATTTCTTCCTTAGCTACGGACACGGCCACGACCTTTTCCACGCTTAGCATAATGGGAATACACCTCATCAACTTTAGGCAATGGTGTAGATCCAGTTGGTCGATTTTCATGATTTCTCATAAGCAAGTCGTTGTTTCGTTCAGCCACAGGGAGAAGAGAAATCAACTCAGAGTACTTTTTGAAACCTTTCTCTCACTACTGCTGTTGCAAGACCATATTGGATGCATGAAACGTTGTGAAAGTTTTTTCAAGCATATCATAGTCAGTGATACTATCTCCACAAAGTTTCAATTCAGAAGTAACCAATCATATCGTGCTTGTGGAAGAGTGGCCAATTTTAAGTTATCATATCTTTCCTTTAAGCCATTCCACAAAACAAGTGGATCTTTGACTGTGAGTTATTCCATTTTCAACCCTTCACCAAGGTGATGGCGCAAGAAAATCAAGGCATTAGCACAGTCTTAGGTAGAGGCTTTATTTCTATCTTTAATGGTGTCTCCAAGACGCATTGCATCTAAACGGATTTCAGCATCCAACATCCATGTCATATAGTTCTTGCCCGAAATTTCAAGGGCAATGAACTTTCTTTTCATAATATTAATCATAATTAAAAGAGGAGAAAGATTATACCTTAGTCTTCTCAAAGAGCTTCTTGAGACGGTAGAGTCTCGTGCTAATAACATGTTATGAAATAAAAGCAATTTAGTAAAACATGAACAAGAAATGAAGATAGAGAGAAGGAAGAGATTTTATTTCTTCTTCAATTGTGTGTTCCTTCCATCTATTATAATGCCTTTATATAGGCATGAAAAATGAAGAAATATGTTATTGAATATGTCATTAAGCATTTGAGAGGAAGATCATAGAGGAAGATAGCATCCACCAAATTTGATTTTCTTATAGCACTTTTATAATTTTTTTTATGCGTCCCGAGAGCTATTCACTTTGCTTTCTTCGTGACTCGAACCCGCAATCTCACAATTAGCGGTGGAAGCACAATTACACTTTGAAATTGGAGAATTAGTTTAGTTTGCGGTTATTGGGCTAAATATTAAGCTATTATATAATAAATGAATAATGGACCAAATTTTTATTTTATATATGATTGTAGGAACATTAATTAATCTTAAAGCTAGTGAGCCTAGCTCCACCGTTGAATCTCAAGTGTTATATGACATTGGGAAAATAATTTGTTTACCCTTAAAATCGGATAATAATTGAATTTATACACGGTTTTAAGGATATGTGATCTAACTTGATTAAAAAATGAGGAATCAGATTGAAATCGAAATTAATGATAAAAGTGCAAACCACACAAGTTAGGCAGTCTTGGCCTTGAAGGTTGATCGCCCTTGGGCCAAGAAACGTTATAATCGGAGTCGGAATAGAATGACGAGACAATAATAACTAAAGAGATTAGTTTATACCTTTAAAATGCCAAATGATGATGTCCTTTACAAATAATCAAACCCCCTCTTTATATAGTAGATGAATCCAATTTTAGATACAATTTTGTATAAGGTAAAAAATCTCATGATTTGCTAATTAAGCGGTTCGATTGATACGTGCCGAGATTTTTGCCGTTATGCGCGATCGGTTACGGAAACTTCGGCCTTACGTTATTTTGGTTTGATGATCATCCCTCGAGCTTATTCGAGGTCGGGGTTGATTCCGGGATCACGGGCTCAATGTTCTCGAGGACGGACATTCTGACCTCGTGTTCTGTTTCGATGAAATTCGAGGTCGATCTTCAATCCTTCGCATTCCGAGCCCGATTTGTCGTCCATAGTCAAGCTCGATTTCGACCGTATACAGATAGTCCCTCATTTTACGGAGAATAATGACGAGAAACGATATGAGCCTCAGATTCTCACTATACGAGTTTTCGATTCTCACTCTGATAAATGACGACAAACTCATGACGTAAGTGATACGAATAGTAGAAATTTCCTGTCAGAGCATCCTTTAAGGCATTAAATGCGTGTCAGTTAACGGTCTACCGTTTCAGGATACGAACCGCCGTTTTTGAGAAACTATAAATACCCTTCTCATCCATTCATTAAAACCTTTACATTTTAAGGAAACTTCATCACTCTCATCTTTAAATATCTTGCCTTCTGGTTTTCTGAAAGCCTTCATAAGCTATCTGCTAATTACATGTCCTTCTTATTGGAATCTTCTTTTCTCTTCTATTTAGAAATAATGGCAAAGACCTCAAAATCCGTTCCTCAAAAAAAAAACTCCCTCTTCCTTGTCTGAGAATGTTTCGCCCGTTGTCACCGAGGAACCGATACCAGAACCCCTTCTAAAGATGTTCGTCCCCTCAAGGTGTCCAACCGGAGCCGAGTTCAAGGTTGAGAAAACCTCCTCGGTACCGGGCCAGTGAACCGGTCTCGAGATACATCTATTTGGTCACCGATAGTATTCTCGATAAGGTCAAGGAGGACTGCAACTGGGTCGGTCAGTGCATAGTGGTTCCCGCGCCCGAGGAAGCAATCACTACCCACGTGGAGGGTTTTTTAAGTGTTTACACTTATCCTTTCATGTTGGGTCCTTTGGATCTGGTCATCATCGCCTTTTGTAAAAGATACGAGGTGAACCTAGGTCAAATCCATCCCTCTTTTTGGAGGATAGTTATCCTCCTCTGCTTTTTGGTAAATAAGATCGAGGGGTGTCCCTTCACCATCGATCACCTCATGCGCTTGTACAGTCCCCGATTCTATCGAAGGGAGCTAATAAAACTTGCTCGTCGGGCTAGTAAGGCCTCGTTCTCGAGCATCGACAAGGATCGGGACCGAGGTTGGTTGAGCCGATTTGTTCGAGTGAAAACATCAGACCTAATCCCGGCCGAGGACATGCCATTTCCTAAAAATTAGAACATGAAGCGTAAGTATAACCTTGCCTTTAGGAATTTGTTTATCATTTCCCATTTCCCTTTCTTCTTATCAATTTTCTATGATGTAGTTGTCGCTCGAATGCCGGATGCAGTTCCTCGATTCAAGGAGTGGGTCGAGGGGATCGTGTTTAAAAAACCATATTTCGAGTGCGCATGGTGCGAGCTTTGTGGGAGGTCAGTCTCATGGTGAGATTTTTTCTTTAAGTTACATTCGACCTTATTTTTACGCCGTTGATTTCTAACTTGCTTTGCTTCCCTTTTGCAGGTTTATCAAAAGACGTTGAAATGAGGCCTCTGCCTGCGGATGATGATACTTACATCGAGCCCCCTGCTTCGAAACAAGATAAGAGAAGAAAAGGAAAATGGCTCCGAGTTCTCCGGGCCTCGAGATGAAGAAGCCAAAGAAGAGATTGGCGCGTAAGGCCAAGGGAAGTGCCGATGGTCGAGCATTGTCCCCGGACTCGCTCCATCGATTGAAGGATGAGTCCGAGGGGGAAGAAGAAGACTTTGATCTAGTGGCCAGTGTGTCGTCACAGCTCGAAGGGCAAGGAGCCTCCGAACCAGGGATAGGCAAAGTCGATATTCATCAAGTCGAGAAAGCCGAGGTGGAGGAAGGAGTTGGCGATTCCCTTGAGACGAGGAAAGCGCTACAGGGAGCACTTGGTCCGATTGAGATTGTCAATTTGCCTTCGTTCACAGAGTCGATGTTTAACGAGGCCCAAGTAGCAAAAGAACGCCCCCTCGAGGGGGTCCATAGACCGAAAGACCCTTTTCGTGATTTTTTTCGGTAGTGTGGATTCGACGGCCATAGAGGATGCTATTGGGTTCGGTGTTTTAGAGATACCAAGTAAGAGCTCACGCTCTAAAACAAGTGTGCCTTCCTTGAGTCCGAAATTGGTCGATCGATTCCCTGCCCCGAGCGCATATCCTGATTGGAAATGCACCATTGTCTTTTTCCCTTCCTGAGGATGCTCGGGTTCTTTCCGCCCCCATAGAGGTGGCAAGCTACCTCCGGTGCTTGGTGACCGAAGAGGATCAAGCCAAAATGAACGAGGTGGAAGCGTCCTGCCTGTTCAACGAAGCTCAACATGCGTTGAATCGGGTAACTTTGGATGTCCCTTTATTATGTACTTAGATTTTTTGATAAGTAATCATAACATTTTTCTTTGTGCTTGCAGGCCTCAGTGGTTTACCACGAGGATTTTCACCGTATCGGGATGAGCTCAAACACCACGAGGTCGAGACTCGGGATCTTATTGAGAAGAAAGACACCTTTAAACTTCTCAATGATCAGCTCGAAGGGGAGGCTAAGAGCCTCTGCGCCGAACTGAGGTTACTCGGAAGAATCATGCTAACTTGGTCGAGCAAGTAAAAGTTTTCGAAGTAAGTGATGACGAATTTGATTCGGTGACTAATGGTCAAAATTTGCAGGTCCAGCAAAAACTCGATCGAATCGATCAGCTTCGAATTGAGATGGATCAGGTTAAAGTTGAGGCCGATGAATGGAGAGGCAAGATGGATCGTCTGGCCTCATAAAAAGAGGTAGCTCGAACACAGCTAACTTCAGTAGAGACCCAGCTAAGAGCAGCAAAAGGAAAAGGCCGAGATCCAGACCAAAAGGTCCAAGGAGCTTCAATCTCAGGCCGGTTCAGTTGTCTCAAATTGAGATAATTTGGCCAAGGAGCTTAAAATGGCCAAGTCGGAAGTCGCCGTGATCAAAGACGAAGCTGATGAAATGGTGGCTCAGTACAAGGCTGATGCGCAGCGGCTCAAGACCAATCAAAAAATATGGTCGAGCATATGAAGTGGCACTCTCGTAGGCAGGCCCTCGAGGAAGTCCACGCTCGATGTTTTGACTTATTTGCGGAAATTGAGGATGCCAAGGTGTCTGAATCCGAGGCTAAAAAATTGGCCTATCCCGAAGAGGATGATTCTAAGGGTTCAGTCGGGTCCGAAGAATGAGAAGACCCCAAAAATCCCGATGACAAGGCAGGATCCAGTCGAGATTAAGTCACTTATGTTCGATTTTATCCCTTTCTTTGCTTAATACTGTGTATCAAAGCTGCTCGGCCTTTGTAAAAATTTGTGTTGGGGCTATTCAGCCCTTGTAAAAGGATTTTTGAAATATATATGAGGCTTGCTTTTCACAGCTTTCAAATTTTTTCTTTGCTTTTTTAGTTGTATTCGCAAAGATCGAAATGCCTTAGCATGAAATAGTTAGGTTGTGTTCGAAGGCTTAAACGAACCTTGCCTTTAACATTATTTCGTGTCGAGGCATTATGGGGATTCAGTGTTACCGAAAACTTTTTCCCCAAAGTATTCTAGCTTTATAATTTTTCGAGGGTAGCCTTTAGAACCAGTTAAAAAATTTCAATGCCTTGTTGTTTTTGTTACGAGCTTCAACCGTCTTCGAGCTGTGTTTATGTGGCTATAGCCTTTATTTTTTGGACAATGCCAAATAAGCATTGTGCCCTCGGGTTTCGTTAACCCGAAATGGTCTTAGCCTCTTCGTGCCCTCGAGTACTGTTAACTCGGAAAGGCCTTAGCCTATAATGTTCGGGGGTAGCCTAATAGGTCTTATGCCCCTAAGGTCTAATAACTTGGACCGCCTGGGTTTGTTTTTTGGACTGCAGTCCCCAAGTGAGAGAGTGATTATTTTAACTTAGACTAAGGCGGCCCCTGGGCTCGCTTCCTTTAGGGGATCAAAAGTAAGGAACTCCTTGAAAATGTAAAGGAAAAGTTTTAAAGACAAGACATTTTCAAAGAAGAGACTTCTCTTTATTCTTGTGCATAATAGTAATATATGTGTACAAGCTTTGTGTTAGGGTTCGAGCAGTCTATGTGAGTACGGTTCATTTGACCATTTGGCCCTTACATTGAATCTTATAGATAGAGACCCTTCAATCCTGAAGTCTCTTTCCATTCCAAAGTCGATATTAGAGGGTAACACCCCCTAATATTCGAGGTAGATCGAAGACAGGCCTTGAATGCGTTGTGATCATCGCTACCAGTTCGTTACCAGCATTCGATTCTAAGTTAGCATGATTTACTTGTTGCCTCGTTAAAAACCTTGGCATAAAACTCATTTGGGACAAAACCGGTCCAAGGGAAAAAAAGTGCAACGCGTGCTTTCAGACCTAACATCTCGTATTGTCCCTTGTTTGCTACCTGCAAGCGTGTATAACTCTTTTTCCTCGACTGTGCTGTATGAAGCCTTTCTTGAATTATCTTTACTTTCTCAATAGCATCCTGAACCAGATCGGTTCCCAACAATCTATCTTCGCCGGGCTCAAACCAACCAATCGGAGACCTACACCGTCTCCCATACAGTTTAAAATGTAAATAAAATAAAGAACGGGGCCGTAACTTAGCAGTAATATCGCTTCAAGTGAGTTATATTCCAGTTGTTTGGTAGTTTTTCACTATTCATCGTTCCGAGCTTGTAGGATCCTTTTCCGGTGATTTCGACGATATGATAAGGTCCTTCCCAGTTCGGTCCCAACTTTTCCTCATTCGGATTTTGTGTATTCATTGTGACATTTCTTAGCACTAAGTCCCCGACGTTGAAGTATCGAAGGTTGGCCCTTCTGTTGTAATATCTCTGGATTTGTTGCTTTTCGGCAGCCGAAGAAGGGCGGCTTCGTGCTTTTCATCTAACAGCTCCAAGTTCGTACTCATGGCCTCGTCGTTTGATTCCTTCGTTGCATATCAAAATATGATACTTGGTTCTCCGACCTCGACCGGTATCAAAGCTTCGGTGCCATAAACCAAAGAGAATGGGGTAGCCCCGGTACTGGACTTCGAGGTCGTACGGTACGCCCACAGGACTTCCGGTAACACTTCTTTCCATCTCCATTTGACATCGGTTAACCTTTTTTTCAGATTTTAGTGTATGGTTTTATTAGTAGATTCAGCTTGTCCATTCCCACTTGGGTGATAGGGTGTCGATATGATCCTTTTGATCTTGTGATCTTCGAAGAATTTGGTTACTTTGCTACCAATGAATTGTTTCCCGTTATCGCATACGATCTCGCCTGGCATTCCGAACCGGCATAAATAGTATAAATTGAGCTTTACCTGGTGTCCATAGAAGGGGGCCAACGATGTCTATTCCCCACTTCATGAACGACCATGATGATAAAACCGAGTGGAGCATCTCCCGGGGTCGATGGATCATTGGGCGTGTTTTTGGTATTCATCACATTTTCGAACAAACTCCTTTACGTCTTTTTTCATGTCGATCCAATAAATATCGGCTCTGATTACTTTTCGAATTGGTGATTCGGCGCCTGAATGATTTTCGCAGGTACCTTCGTGGATTTCCCTCAAAACATACTCTGTATCACCCAGCCCTAGACATATCGCTAATGGGCCATCAAATGTTCTTCTGAACAAGGTTCCTTCTTTGGATAGGCTAAATCGGGCCGCCTTGTATGCAAGGCCCTCGACTCTTTTGGATCCGAGGGTAGTTTACCGGATCTGAGATATTCTACGTACTTATTCCTCCAATCCCAAGTTAGGCTCGTCGAGTTGATCTCAGCATGGCCTTCTTCCACCACTAACCTCATAAGTTGTACGACTTCTCCCGAGTTGAATTCTTCGTCTTCAACTGATAACCCCAAGTTAGCGAGGGCATCAGCCTCGTTGTTTTGATCCCGAGGTACGTGTTATAAAGTCCATTCATTGAACCGGTGTAAAGTCACCTGTAATTTATCCAAGTACCTTTGCATTCGTTCCTCTCTGACCTCGAATGTTCCCTTGACTTGGTTTACCACAAGAAGGGAGTCGCACTTGGCTTCGATCACTTCCACCCCAAGCTCTTGGCTAGTTCAAGGCCTGCAATCATGGCTTCATATTCGGCCTTGTTGTTAGTCAATTTCACAGTCTTAATAGATTGTCTAATTATATTACCTATTGGTGGTTTCAATACAATACCAAGTCTGGACCCTTTTGCGTTCGAGGCGCCGTCCGTGAAGAGGTTCCAGATTTCCGAGGACGGTCCTGAGTTAACCAATAACTCTCTTTCGACCTCGGGTATTAGGGTCGGTGTGAAGTCGGTCACAAAGTCTGCCAAAATTTGAGACTTAATGGCGGTCCAAGGTTGATACTCAATGTCGTACCCACTTATTTCTATGGCCCATTTGGCCAATCGGCCCGAGAGCTCGAGTTTATGTATAACGTTCCTCAATGAGTAAGTAGTTACGACACATATAGGATGACACTAGAAGTACGGTTTCAGCTTCCTAGAGGCAATTAACAAAGCGAGCGCCAATTTTTCCAGGTGAGGGTACCTAGTTTCGGCCTCACCTAAGGTTCTACTAACATAGTAAATTGGAAATTGTGTACCTTGCTCTTCCCAAACTAGGACTCCACTTACCTCTATCTCCGAGAACGCCAAGTACAGGTACAGTTGTTCGTCCGCCTTTGGTGTGTGAAGCAGTGGCGGGCTCGATAAATACCTTTTGAGTTCCTCCAAAGCTTGCTGGCATTCCGGGATCCACGAAAAATTGTTTTTCTTCTTCAACAATGCGAAGAATCGGTAGCTTTTGTCGAACGACGTCGAAATAAATCGCCCCAGGGCGGCTATTCGCCCGGTTAACCTTTGCACGACTTTTATGTTGTCCACAACCGTGATATCTTCGACGGATTTGATCTTATCAGGATTGATCTTGATTCCCCGACTCGATACCATGAATACGAAGAACTTATCCGACCCTACTCCAAACGCGCATTTTTTGGGTTCAGCTTCATATTTTACTGCTTTAGTATACTGAATGTTTCCTGCAAATGTCTTAAATAGTCCTCTGCTCGCAGGGACTTAACTAACATGTCGTCAATGTAAACCTCCATTAACTTCCCTATTTGTTTCTCGAACATTCGATTTGCTAAAGTTTGGTGTGTGGCACCATCATTTTTTAATCCAAACGGGCATTACGTTATAACAGTATGTGCCATATTTAGTGATGAAGGAAGTTTTTTCCTGATCACCCGGGTCATCTGTATTTGGTTGTACTTAGAATAGGTGTCGAAAAAATTGAAAGTCTCGTGGCCGGCCATGGCATCGATCATGCGGTCGATGTTGGGCAAGGGAAAATAGTCTTTGGAGCATGCTTCATTCAAATCTTTATAGTCTACACACATTCTTAATTTATCCCCTTTCTTAGGGACTACCACTACGTTTGCTGACCAATCGGGGTATTTGACCTCCCAAATAGACCCTATTTTAAGTAGTTTAGATGCCTCATCCTTGATGAAAGCATGCTTGATTTCAGACTGGGGCCTCCTCTTTTGTTTAACCGGATGGAACTTCAGGTCCAGGCTCAGCTTGTGACTGGTTATCTCTGATGACCTACCTGCCATATCGAGGTGGGACCAAGCTAAACAGTCTTCATTAGCTATAAGAAATTGAATGAGTTTTACCCTAAGCTCAGAGCTCAGAGCTCAGCCCCGTGCCCAGGTATACATTTCAATCGGGCAAGTTCTTTCGCAATATGACTTGTTCCAGTTCCTCGACCGTCGATTTAGTGGCGTCAAAATTATCGAGGGCTATAAAAGATCTGGGAATCCCATAATCATCATCTTCGACTTCCTCTTTTTTGTTCGAATCTGTTGAAGATGGTATCAGTGATTGCTATCTTGTCTCGTCTTTGACCACTTAGTTTGGGTCTTTTGATGTTGAAACTGTAGATATCGGTGTCACCTCTTTGATCGCGAATATTGTTTTTGTGGCCGGTTGTTCCCCGTAGACCGTTCTAACCCCATCAGGTGTTGAAAATTTCAATGCCTGGTGCAGCGTCGAAGGCACCACCCTCATGTTGTGGATCCATGGCCTTCTGAACAAAGCGTTGTACCTCATGTCTCCTTCGATTATGTAAAATTTAGCTTCCTGTATGGTTCCGGCGATATTTACCGATAATGTTATCTCACCCTTAGTGATTTCACATGCCATGTTGAATCCGTTTAGAACTTGGACTGCAGGAACAATTTGGTCTAGTAGACCAAGTTGCTCCACGACCCTTGATCGAATGATGTTGGCCGAGCTACCTTGATCAATTAACACACGTTTAGCTCGAATTTTATGTACGAGTACAAATATTACCGGTGCATCATTATGGGGCTGTACAATCCTTTCCGCATCCTCGTCGTCGAAAGATAAAGTTCCTTTCGGTATGTAGTCCCGAGTTCGTTTCTCCCTAGTGATGGATACTTTGGTGCGTTTCAGCATCGTCCCCTGAGGGATATCGACTCCACGGATGATCATGTTAATGACGTGTTAAGGTTCTTCTTGTTCCGTCTGTTTGTCAAAATTCCTATTACTGAAATGATTCTTGGCTCGGTCGCTCAAGAATTCTCGAAGATGCCCGTTATTGAATAGTTAGGCTATTTCCTCTCTCAGTTGCCGACAATCTTCCATTCTGTGATCGTGAGTGCCATGATATTTGCACATATGGTTAGGATCCCTTTAGGTTGGATCGGATTGTAGAGGTCGAGGCCATTTGGTATCTTTGATGTGCCCGGTAGCTAATACAATGGCAGCAGCATCGACATTAAAGTTGTACTCCAATAACCTCGGTGCTTCTTTAGGCCCGCTGGACCTATCGAAGCTGTTTTGCTCATGAGTCCTCGGTTGCTCTGGCCTCAGTCATTTCTCCTTTCATTTCTTATGGAGTTCTGTCCGGACCCACTGCTTCTTCTGTCTCCATTATATGGCTGATACCGATCCCTGTTTGGTCTTGGTTCGCGATCGATATCTCTTTTGACTCTGTCGAGGGTTCTAACGAGATAGACAGACCTCGAAGGGGCCCCGAGCTGATCATCTTCGACTCTGATTTTCGATTGATACCGGTTATGTATGCCGGCCTATGTAACAGCCGGGTATTCTATTAAGTTCTGCTTTAGTTGCTGTGAAGCCACCGAGCTTCGAGTAATAAGTCCCTGAGTGAAAGCTTGAACAACCCAATCATCAGCGACCGACGGCAGGTCCATCCGTTCCATTTGAAATCGGGACACGAACTCTCTAAGCATCTCGTTATCCTTTTGTTTGACTTTGAAAATGTCCGATTTCTTGGTCTCGACCTTGATGGCACCTGCTTGGATAGCAAATGAGTCAATAGAATTATGAGGTAAATTATGATACCATATCATAGCTCCCTTTGACAGCGTCTCTCCAAATTTTTTCAACAGAACGGACTCGATCTCATCGTCCTCCAGGTCGTTCCCTTTGATAGCACATATATACGAGGTTACATGTTCGTTTGGGTCGGTCATTCCGTTTTACCAGGCTATTTCAGGCATACAGAATTTCTTGGGGATCGGCTTCGGAGCCGCGCTTGGCGAAAAAGGTCTTTGCACGAACTTCCTGGAATTCAGGCCCTTCAATACCATAGGTGCTCCTAGGATTTGGTCTACCCTGGAATTGTAGGTTTTCACATTTTTGTCGTTTGCCTCGATCTTTTTCTCTCCTAATTCTATCCTGTTTTGTCAGCTCCTCGAGCATCTTTATAATCTCGGGGTTAGCCCCCGATTCATATTCATTCGACCTTTCTACAACCAATCGTCTCTGCGGGTAATTTTTCGAGAAGGATCAGGCACAACCCTGCTCAGTGCACGGCTTCGGTTTTGTAATTGAGCTATCGCCGCCTGTTGAGCCTACAACATTTCGAAGATCACTCGTAGGCTGATCCCGTCCCCTTCAACGTTTTGGGTGTTTCGATTTGCCGATCGAACTTCTCCATGAACATTATTTTAGGGGTCGGTAGGCAGGTTTGCATCAACAGCCACATACGAATTAGCGTCAATCGGATCTGCGATCGGAATCTCGTTACCGGCTGCTATGTTGTTATTTTCACCTTGGTGACCAGACTCACTGTTAACATGCAGATGTGCCGATTGAGAGTTTGACATTTGGTATTATAGCCTGGAATCAAAGACACTTCAAAGAGCAAGTGTGAAGCAGTGTGTGTTATGGAGACTTGTATCAAATAACCACTATTATTCTTAGCCCCAAGGTGGGGACCAAACTGTTTACCCTCAAAATCGGATAGCAATTGAATTTATACGCGGTTTTAAGGATATGTGATCTAACTTGATACAAAAATGAAAAATCAGATTGAAAATAAAATTAATGATAAAAGATAAGTGCAAACCACACAAGCTAGGCAGTCTTGGCCTCGAAGGTTGAGCGCCCTTGGGCCAAGAAACGTTGCAATTGGAGTCGGAATAGAATGATGAGACAATAATAACTAAAGAGATCAGTATATAGCTTTAAAATTCCAAATGATGACGTCCTTTACAAATAATCAAACCCCTTTTTATATAGTTGAGGAATCCTACTTCAGATACAATTCTGTATAATGTAAAAAATCTCATGATTTGCTAATTAAGCGGTTCCATTGATACGTACCGAGATTCTCGCCGTGATGCGCGATCGGTAACGGATATTTCGGCCTTTCATTATTTTGGCTCAATGATCTTCCCTCGAGCTTATTCAGGGTCAGGACTGACTTCGAGATCACGGGCTCAGTGTTCTCGAAGACGAATATCCTGATCTCGTATTCTACTTCGATGAAATTCGGGATCGATCTTCAACCCTTTATATTTCGAGTCCGATTTGTCGTGCATAGTCGAACCCAATTTCAACCGTACACATCGTTACTAATGATTTTATTCATTATAAAGAACCAGAACAACGAACAGAGGGGCTATGTGAATTGGGAAACTGGGGGCGGAAAATGATAAAAGAAATTGGCTACTATTTGGTTGTAATGGCTTACTCAGTGGAATCGTTAGTGGAAAGGAAGAGTTAAACAATAAGGTATTTTCTTGTAGTGGTATATATTGTATTATTTGCAGAAAAATAGTTACTCCCTAGGTTTAATTTCTGTGAACCTGTTTGACTGGACGCGGAATTTCAAAAAAGAGAGAAGACTTTTAAACTTGTGGTGTAAAATAAGACACATATATTTTGTGTGGCTATAAATCATTACATAAAGGTAAATTATTTTCAAATAATAAAAGGAATCATTGTTTTTAACGCGGACTAAAGAAAAAATAATTTCACATAAATTGAAACGAAAAGTATTGTTATTTATAAACTTATAATGATTAGACTAATAAGCAAAACAATTCGTCAATGATTGAAAACTTAGTAGAGTTAGACATAAGGATTTCAAGAACGAGAAAAGTTACGTAATTTGCTATGGAAAAGAAATCTATTTTTGCTGCTACAGTTTTCGTTTTTGTTACTTTCAGTTAGGAGAAGTAATGATTTAAGCCATGATGACTATATTTTGGATTAAAAGTTAGAGTTGGATTTCTAAGTGAGAAATAAACAACGTAAGTATGAATTCTATCGGAACTATTCGAACCATTTATACAGTGTGTTAGTTCTCTAATCTTTTGCATACCATACGATCACTAATTTGTGACAAAAAATTTGAGATATTTAGACTTGTTTGTCAAATATAGAGTTTAAATTGAGATATTGAGATTTTTTACCTTTAAAATATGATATTTGAAGGATAAAATATTAAGATTTAGCTCTAAGCTTGAAATTTTGGGAGATTGAAATTTGACCTCGATTAGTATAATTGACATTGTTAATTAACATTTTGCATAGATTGAGGCCATTGAAGGCCGTTTGGTTGGTGTCTTGGATGTCGCAAGGGTGGAAGACTTGCCACTAGTGAGGTAAGTGAGACTTTAAGCTTTGATACTTGCTTTACTAAAATCCGTTTTGAAAATATATTTTCTCTCCTGGTCCATGTGTTGGGACAAGCGTGCGCTAGACAGAATCGGTGGTCTTAGACTAGCAGCAGATATATTATGTTATGAAAAATACAAAAAAAAAATATTTTGTAAGTTGTTTGATGGTGTGATACGGTTGTGAGCCATGATGTTGAGTTTGACAGTTTGATACGGTTGTGAGCCATGGTGTTGAGCTTGATACGGCTGTGAGCCATGATGTTTGGGCATTGTGTATGCCTTTGTACATCACCCAAACATTGTGTATGCTTCTTGATATATTTGGGGCATTGTGCATGCTGCCATGGTAGATTTGGGGCATTGTGTATGCTATCGTTGACTCGTTGGAGTGTATGGTTAATTTCCTACATTGCCATTTATAATAAGTCCTTAGTGTAGATTGTGTTGAGATATACAGTATTGTTGTTGAATAAATGTTTGGACCTTATAAAGTAATTATATGGTGAAAGAATCTCTGTGGATGTTATTTCTGTGCTCGGTGTGTATTTGTATTTTCTAACACTTGTGCTAGAGGAATTCAGAGTGGCGGGTCGAGGATCTTACTGTGTTATATTTACGTATAACTCACTGCTTACCTGCATGTCTATGTAGATACTATTGGTGAAGACGGAGCTAGTAATTGACGAGTTTGCTAGAGTTGATTCAGTTATTGAGGTGAGCCACCGCATTGTTCGTGGAGGTTGTCAAAAGAGTCTTTAATATTCATATAATGTCTTTTGCAATTTCTTTAGATGCTCCGTGGTCTAGTGTGAGACTTGGGCTAGAGTTTCAGCATAATATTTTGAGATATTAATTGTGCGTAATTAATTGTTAGATTATTCGGATACTCATTTGACTAATCAAATACTATAAATTAATGACTAAGATAAGAAAGTACGGTTCACCTAGCGGATGGTATTAGTTGAGTGCTAGTCACGTTAAGAAGAGTTTGGGACGTGACAACTTACCACTTGAGCAACCCTCGTACACAAGTTTGGTTCTACATGTTGGGTTTTTAAAGGTAAAACCTCCAACACACTATATATGCCGGAGTTAGTTACTTGGAGAAGCTTTAACTCTCCAGCATTGTGCTGGAGTTATAAGAGTATGAATTCTGGCATTATGTGCTGTAAGTTTTTCCGTATTTTAGTTAAAAGTAAATTTTTGTTCACATTTTACTTTTGCATCAATAATGATTACATTTGGATTTTTGTCGATTTTCAATATATGTCCGAAAAGTGGAGTAGAAATGATATTAGGTACCTATTCTAAAGAGCTGCTATTTAGGAATTAGTCAATACATTTTGAATTTCAAATTTTTAATTTAATTTTTTTGGACACAAATATTCTAAATTATTTTGAAATTAAGATTTTTAATTTAAATTTTTAAAACAAAATAAATATTGGCTAATTCCAAAATAGCAGCCCTAATAATGGATGTTTGTGCAACTTTCCCCAAAAGTGGACACTCAGTGCCATTTTTACTAAGAAGACCTACTAACTGGATTGTGGAAACAACTTCTTGGGTTGATCCATGACCTTATTTACTTTTTTGGGCTAGTTTTTGAATGTTGCCCACGGACTTACGACTCACAAAAGGGCCTAAAAGCTGTAGCAAGAAGGCGACAACTCATGTTCCTCGTCTCTTGTCTAATGTCTAATACTTCCACTGTTACATTTTATACGACACTCATGGGAGGAAGTAGTGTAGAAGACTAGTAATTATGGGTTCATTTGATACGAGTAGCTTTAGCTCAAAGTTTGCCTCTATATTAAAAAATTATTAAATTAGTACAAACAATAGATGTTGAATTCAATTTAAATCAAATGAGTCACGGTAAAATTTCAAACTCAAATTCATAAAGTTTAAATCTCGAATTCACATGTGATAACACTATTTTTCTTTTTGATTCATCTCGACAAGAATAACATATTAATGACATGCTCTTATAGTCATAAAAATATCATGATATATTTAATAACTCTATCTGGATGTCTATAAACTAACATTCTCACAAAAGGTAGGTAGCTAGGGAAATTAATAATATGCCGGGTTCATTAGATTCTACCACTTCTAGGTGTTTGACCAAATAATATTGATATTGGTTCAACTAATTAAATTTATACAAATGAGGACTAATCTTAGTAAATAATAATATCTCAGAGACGAAATTTCCGGTAGTGTAATGAATAATTCGTAAATCTCTTCCAAAAGCAATGAAGGTGCACAATGGACAATATTTAAGAAACCAAACAGAAAGAATATAACATTAAGTGGTGAGGAATAACAATAAATGGAATAGAACGAATGAGTTACCCAAAAGAGGATGAAAATATCCGAGTTATCCTCGGAACTGGTAAAAAAGTGTGGACAAGAATCTTAGTAAAAATGTTATTTTTGTAGGCTTATAATAAGATCAGATTCTCTCTTTGAAGTCAAAGTATATTTTACAAATGAATATCACATGTCCCGTATCATCGTGTCTCTTTCTATTTATAGGGAACATATTCTTAAAAATCCTAAGTATAAAAATGCAGAGAATATCGACTAGAATATTTTCTTTAATGTCCTATCTTGAAACTAGCCATTATATCTTTGTCAAGGGTATTCGCCCTCGATCCGATCTTTAACAACTCCTCGACTTCAGTATTTGCTGACTCTTCAACCACGATCTTCGTTATTAATTAAATCACTTTGACACATGTTGGCCTAGAAATATTTTAATAATACCATTTCGATTAGAAATAGATTTTGACTCATACTAGGCTCACTTGCTTTTCTTCCATTACTCAAATCATTCAATGCGTTTAGAGCTATTTAAGTTGCCAACTTTCAAGTAGCAAATTAAGTGCTCTAAGTAGAATACAATATATGAAGTGTTTTTCAGGAGAACTTGAAGCAGATGTCAGTCATGAAGCTAATTACTGTGGCAACTGGCAACTCCTAGTTGTTGGTGATATGCTTTTCGTCTACGTCCGCAAATAAATGGTTAACTCATTGAATGACTGAGATATTAATTAATGATTCAAGAGTTGAACTAGTCAATGAATGATGAAGAAAGATGCAAAGTTATGATTTATTGCAGTAAAAATGGGGACCATAAACCCAGGAAAAAGACATGGAAAAAAAAGGCGAGGAAAACTTGTTAATTGGATAGTCTATCTTTTCTTGTAGGCCATGGAAACGACTTGTCATAATACGTACTAAGTTGCCTTTCATTTTCATAGTCTTTGTTATTATCCGCTCAATAATTCCAGGGGAGCAGGACAAAGACTATGAAAATTTCACATATACGTGAAATGAAAGGCATATATTGGGTGGATTTTCTTCGGAATTTGGATGATTCTTCGTTATTCAACACTTAATTAGTTTCTTATATCTCCTAAAATGAACCAATTTGTCCCCTTGAGAAGCAGTGGTTGGCAACAATTAAGCAGGAAAAGCATATCCGTAATGAGAATTAAAAAAAAAACCATCTACTTTTGCATGTTTATGCTGTCATCAAGATTTCTCTAATCCAATGATATGAGTTGTAAGACATTAACTTTTTCTTTTGATAATTTTGTGAAAAAAATTGCGGATCCCTACACGTTCATATTTAATTACGTGTAACGACACATCAAATAATTAAGTCATGAATTTCAATTTTTAGGTAGGGAAAAAAACAATTACTCGTAATTACTGTTGGATTTAAGTTTGGTTAGCTTAAAATAAAGAGTAAATGAAAAATGGAGGGAAAATGAAATATTTGAATTTTTCTCCTTGACAAAGAGACATTATCTCATATTGGGGGAAGAAAAAGCTTTTGATAGGTATATATACAATTGCTCTCCTTCTAGCTCTTAAAGAGTTAAGAAGAAGGCAAGCCTCGCGTCATCGTCGTCGCTCGCGCGGCTTCAGCTTCTGCTTCGGTCAAAAATTGATTGATTGATTAATCTTTTTGGACAAAATTTCTGTAATCATTTAATAAAATATTAGTTAAATTAGCCAAATATCCAACCCGAACCAGATCCGTGTGCGACCCGCTTCAGTTTCTTCCTGGATTTTTATTTAAATTTTCTTTCCTCTTTTAAGTGACTGTTCTGAAGAGATGTGGACTTTCAGAAACAGTACTTCCATTGGTTATAAATTCGTTTGATTCCTCAGATTTTTCCATACCAATTTTCTGAACTTCAAGACTTTTTCTTCTTTTGCACAAATCTTTTTTAGTGTGATTTACTACCGTTGAGTGGTTCGCTGACATTATGATTTTTGATACCAATACACCGGTGAGTTAAATCGTTCTATCCTAAGAAGATAATATTCCAGCATCTCGGGTACTTGAGGGGAATAATTTCCTTGAGGACACATTGTGTATTCAGTGGGCTCAATTTATTCCGAAATTATTTTTTGAAATAGTATTTTCACATTTTGTTGCTGCTAACTTCCTGATTTTATTTTTTGTTTCAGATAGATTCCTATTTTGTTATTTAATTTAAATAATACGGATTGACTAACAATTACTACTTCCACCCCTATAGTACCAAGTTTTTTGGGTCTAAGACTGACCGGAAAGTCTTTGTGTTGCACTGTTAAGACGCAAGTGTACTGACGGGGTAAATGCAGTAAAACAAACAAAACGAAGAAGAAAAGTAGTAGTCACCATTTACTACTGGGCAATGATGTAGCAACCTTTTCTTGTCCCCATTCATTTTCATGTTGTTTCCTTTTCTTGATATGATTTATTTTCTTCTGCTTAAAAGTCTTCTCTGTGTGGCAGTATGCCTGATATATACTTCAGAATAAATTCTCCAAACCACCTAACTTTATTAACTCGACATTAGTCGTTTATCCAATAATTAATTGAAGTTTATTCTACCTAAAAAAAAATAATAGAGAAACTTTATAATAGCTATATACTTCCAAATTATTCGC
This sequence comes from Nicotiana obtusifolia, assembly GCA_002018475.1. Lineage (NCBI taxonomy): Eukaryota > Viridiplantae > Streptophyta > Magnoliopsida > Solanales > Solanaceae > Nicotiana > Nicotiana obtusifolia. The sequence continues at coordinate 17,561 of MCJB01049160.1, read as the reverse complement.
TACGTATCATTGATATTATAAGGAAATTAATCCAAAAAAAAAGGAGCTAATATTTAACTTATCATACTGTTTATAGCAATTTCATCGACCGGATGGATTCAGGATCTCAGAGAAAATGGTGTTGCACGCTATTCAATTTATCAGTGCAACATGTCATGGATGTAGCACTAGTTTTCAAGTTGGACACGAACTTGATCACCTGAACCTGAAAAAGGCCTCATTTTCAAGAAGAGCGCGCTAACATATAACTTATGGCACTAGCCATAACAATCTCATCGGCCTGATGGATTTTGAATCTGAGAGAAAATAGTGTCGCTCTTCAATTTGTCACTACTACTGGTCATGGATGTACCATTGCATGTCAACTTGCCTCCAACTTCACCAGAACCTCAAAAAGCCTCACTTTCATCCGTCGATATATTGGTTTGATCATTCACAATCAAGGGGAAAGACGGGCTAGCCGGGTAACTGTACCCTTCCACTGTGTGACCTCTATTATCTGCAGCCTCTTGAAGCTGTAGTGCAAATTCTAAAGTCCACACGACATCACCCATTCGAGGCCTGTCGACCCCTTGATCCCTCAAACAACTATATGCTACTTCTGCAAACTTGTTTAAACACTCTGGTGCAATTTGTCCTTCCAAGTTAGGATCAATTATCCGGTCAAGTTTCCCTTTTTTACAGCACCTACAAGCCCAATCAGCCAAATTCACTTGGTCTTTTGGCAAGTTTTGAATTATTGCTGGCCTAGCACTCAACACTTCAAATAGTACCACTCCAAAGGAATACACATCTGATTTTTCTGTCAATTGTTGTCGCTTGTAGTATTCAGGGTCTAAGTACCCAAAACTTCCTTTCACTGCCGTGCTAACATGAGTAATTTCTGTCCCGCCAAGCGGACCTACTTTAGACAATCCAAAATCTGACACCTTGGCGACCCATTTATCATCCAATAAAATGTTAGTCGACTTGACATCTCGGTGAATAATGGTGTGCTTTGTACCTAATGAAATTAATCAGTATCACTAAACTTTATCTATTGTAAAAATACATTTAAAACTATATTTTATCACATTAAAAGAAATAAACTGTAACAATAGAAACCAAAATTTATCTAATATAGTAGTAAAGTCCAAAACTACTTTAGTCACGTCACTAATTAAAACCTACCCGTCATCAAGGTGATTATACTTATGGTGAGTAATATTCTGTGAATATACGGTTAATATTAGTAAAAATTCAGTTACTTCATTAATCATTATTATAACAAAAACCAGCTTTACGAATTTACTATTATAACGTGTAAAGTTTAATAACCATAAGTAATAAGATAAACCATGTACCTGTATGGAGATAATACAATCCTTTTGCAGCGCCAATGCAAATCTCAAGGCGTTTTTTCCATGGAAGAGGAACATTATTATATCTGTACAAGTGATCACGTAGGGTTCCATGAGCCATGTAATCATAAACCAAGATCATCTCATAGTTATCATCACAATAACCAATCAAGGACACCAGATGTAAATGCCTTAGCTTCGATAGCATCTCAATCTCTGTTTGGAACTCGCGAGCTCCTTGCTTTGACGAAGGATTCAGTCTCTTGACTGCAACAATGGTTGTACCATTGTCCATGTGCCCTTTATACACAGTACCAAAACCTCCATAGCCAATCACAAACTTGTCATCAAAATTGCCTGTTGCGGTTTTAATCTCATCTAATAAAAAGTGTCTGCACAAATCGGACGGTAGCATTGATGAGCCTGAGCGGCCGGTCTTTTGGGTTGGCTCCGACGTAATTGACAAAGGGATCCACGAACTCTTGGTAACGCTTCCACCGGAATCTTTCCCACTTTTCCGTCGCCGGAAAATGAAAAATCCAAGAATTGAGAGAACAGCTATTCCGCTAATCACACCTGCAACGACATAGTATATAACATTATGCGATGATTTTTTCTCTTTGTTGATTGGTGGTGAATTCGTCGGAGCTTGTAAGTGCAATTCAGGATTTGGCACGGCCAGATTTCCAATTGTGTCATTCAATTTGAAAATTTCTAAGCCATTTAAGATAGCATTAGCATAGGCAGCTTTTGTTTCCATGTTAGGGCGCAATTCAAGCAATACATCTTCCTTGCTTCGCCGGCCATCTGTGTCTCTCACATACGCCACGTAGTCTCTGTAAACCGGGACTCTCCAGCCGCCGCTCCATGCTATTACATCAGCCAATATCTCTGCCGTTTGGTTTCCAATGGATATATCAAAAACCCGATAATTCGCGTCCCTAACTTCCAGCTGAAACTCACAAAAATGGAGCCTGAACAGATAGTAGAACCCAGAATCTACTGAGAATTTCCAACCCAGGCTCTGGCTGAAATTGGCCATTGTCCTAGAGGTTGTGTAAACTATGGTTGGCGCAGTATAAGCCGGGGTTTGAGAAGTGTAAGTGATGTTGACATCTAAATGTGGAGTTTGAAAACCAAGTCCAACAACAAAATTCTGATCTGCAGCCCATTCACGATACATCCCTGTATCCTCTTTGCTTGAAACCAAATTGCCTCCCACGTTCAGTCTGTACAAAGTTTCAAGAGCAGTGTTATTATTGATGTAATAAAAATTATTCTGGCCCTGTACTAATTTGATGCCATGTTCGTCTCCTTGGATGTAAAGATCAGTTGGCACGGAAACTATCTCAATCCCATTAACAAAAGCATAAGAGTTTGGAGAAGGAGAAAAAGTAATATTGAGTCTCTGACTTTCATCAACATTGATGACGTATTCTTTTCGAATTGCTTTATTAGACTCATCAGCACTAGCTGAGACAGTGAAGTTACTCAAGAGGGCATAATGATTAGCAGTGACTGAGAAAACAGATTCAGATTTTTTGAAGCCGCCAGAGTAACTGGCTAGGTGAAAATAGAGACGGAGGAATTTGGTGCCAGGGGAAACAGGGAAAGTGTAGGTGAAGTTAGATTTGAAAATACGAGCATTCATATAAGGGACTCTAGTGAGAGAGCCTTGTTCAGAAGCTATGGCTGGTGTGGATATGGTTGCAAAGTTGGAAGGTAAGAGATTTGTGAAGTGGATATCAGTATTCCATAGACGGTCATCTTCGTCTGTGGCGCCTGATGATGCGCCACAGTTGAGCAAGAAATGGACTGTGGCATTGTATGGCGTAACAGAAACAGTAGCAGCCACGAAACTTAATAATAGCAGAAAGGAAATCAGAGGAATGGTAGTTGCCATGTTGGTGTTATGAAGTGAATTTTTGTGTTTATGTATAGAGATATTATACGTTCCGAGTCGAACAGTTATAGAGATTAGAGAACGATTGCCAATACTTGAGTGTTGACGCTCAAGTCATCTCTGTTTAATTTCTAATTTTCAATGGTTGAAAGCCGACGTTGACCGAGACCGTCTCCTTAGTCCTTGGTCGTTTTATTTACTTTATTTTACTACTTATGTACAAAAAAAGAAAGTAGCCTTAATTCTATTGATAGAGTTTTTTTTTTTTTTTTTTTTTTTGACATTATCTCTAATATAACAAAATTCTTATTTTTGGTATTGGCTCTACTATTACTTAAACCCCTTTCTATTTCATCATATCAAGAGAAGTTTAAAGTATTCGTTAGCCAATTTATCTCTCATTTTCTTTCATTGCTTTTAATCATCGCGGTGGTCTATTCTTACAGAAAACATAGATAAAAAATATCGAGCATTAATGATGTCTGGGGCCAAGAATTAGTTTGGCCTCTACTCAAGTTGTACTTTTAGAAAGAAAAAAGAAGGGGAAAAAAAAGAAGAAAAAGTTGCACTTTTAGATTGTAATAGCTAGGTGTATAATCTTGACGCTTCTTCCTCTGATTTTTATTTTTTCCTTTTTCTTTTTGAGTGATGTAGTTAAGTGTCAGGTGATATAAAGTAAATATCTTTTACATGTAACTTAGTTAGTTAATTTGGTCTATGTGGTTTAATTGGTAAATTAAAATTTCACACATAGTTCGCTTATTTAACCCCAAAACTTTTCTCTTTTAGACATTTGGTTGTACAGGGGGTTACAATATACTCTTCCGCAACCAGTATTTATGCTAAATTAATAAAGTTACTACAAGTATTACAAATTAGAATGGGAATATATATTACTTAATCATGGTGCTTGGTGCAAATACAGAGTGCGGATAATTTTTTTTCCAGTTTTGTTTCTCCGTACACGTAATTTAGATTGGATCAAAATGATAAGATATTTCACTGAAAATCCCCAGTATGAAAACAGGCATCATTCTCACCATATGTAAGAAAAAAAAATGCATCTCCATACCGACCAAAAGAGACCATCCTTACTCCTTAATGTGTACTCAACACAAATACACAACGAGTGAGAAGTTAGTTCAGTAAATCAGCGTTTATTTGAAATTTCTATGAATAGAATTGAGCGATATCACAGGAAATATTCTATTCTACCTTGTGCAGTGATCCTCTCTCCTACCAAGCATCCCCTCTTATCTAAAACATTTAAGTATTAACAAAAGCACCCAAAAAATACATGAAGTTGCTGATACAAGATATATTCAACCAAAAATATTAATACGTAATAGTACATGATACAACAGCATCTCAATTTAGGTAAAATCAAGCGTGCGTTTAGTACTTAAGAGACATTTTGACACAACAGAATACCACAGTAAGAAATTACAGTACTTAGCACGAAATGTACAATAAATAGTCGATTGCTTCAAGAAGATAAACCAGAGTCGTAATAAATTAAACTGGATAGTAAAGCACATTAACTTGATTTCATTGAAGACGTCCACCATCACAGCTTAGTCTCAAGGTCATGTTTGCAGCGATTAACAAAGTTGCAAACTCGCATGGTCTGCGGATTGATCACCTTTTCAATGCAATTACCGTAAATCTTTGCATTACATATCTGTGGTTTCTGAAGGCTTCTAAAGTTTAGTTTATCTTTTCCACCAGCTAGAAGCAGAGTGCTTGTTTCTGATTCCATTAGGAATTCATCGCCATCTACAAGGCAGTCGCCTATGCTCGTCCCATTGCATTCTAATTGGCCACCAGCCACAATTTTTTGCAGGAGTAAGAGGAATATCGTTAGCACCACAAGTAGCGCCGCTTCTCTTCCCATTTCTCTCCGATGGTTTTTCATTTGTTTTCAAGAATTGATGATATAACTGGGTGTTTACTTAAATAGGAAACATGCTAGCTGCCTAAAATTTACTTTTCCTACTGCTATTGACGCGGGGATAAGAAATGAATGGTACCCTTTCTTTCTTCTAAAGTTGACTAGAGGTCTTTGTTTGCTAATATCTTCCATATATGTCCTACGTCAATAGTGAAAACCTCAGCATCCACCAACTATGTCTGGTGGTCGGTGGTCACCCTCACCTACCTAGGGTGCCATATAACTGCCTACTACTTCATTATATGCAAAATAAAAAATAAAAAATGTATATCGGTTAACTCAGTTTCACATTGAACTTACAGGATAATGATGAACCGGATTTGAGGGACTCACTCCGAAAGGTGAAACTTATGCCGAATCACAACTGCTACGCTTACGACTCTTGACAACAAACTGAAAATGAGTCATTTACTCCTTAATTATTAAAACTATTACTCATTCGTGCATTAAAAGCATTTATATGTACTTGAACACGTCTTATACTTCTTTTGATATAAATTTGTATCTTGCAATATATATATATATATATATGTTTTCCTATCTGAATCCAATCTTTTGGCATCAGTATAGTATATAGCAAAATAGACACTTGAAATGGGGCGCATAAACATTCGGTTGAGATACATCACAGTTAGTTTGCTAAAAATCAAGCATCTATAAGAGACACATCTCTCTCTATATATATATAATTGTGGAAATGAGAAAGGTGATGTGACATGCCTCAAATGCTAGGCATTATATATATCTTTTTTCTCCTTTTTTAGCTTTTTTTTTGCTTCTTTCCTATTTATGCTGTTGTAAATAATAATGTCTCAAAATTATTATTCCACCGTTTCACAAATCTCAAACACTGATTCATCTACTAATTCTAATCCTATTTTTTATTCTAACGTTTCAGTTAACTAAAGAACTGTTTCATTATCTAATACTATTCATATTCTAATTAACATCATAGGTACGTAAAAATATGAATACTTATCCGACCATTTTATTCAATTTGAGTTTTCTTTAGTATAATATTTGAATATTTTTTTCCTTAATGTTTAGTTCATTTGCTGCTACTGTTGTAACGGCGCAGAAATTTTAAAAAGATCTTAATATTGTAAAATCTTCACGAATGTTAATGGTGTCCACTTGTATTGCCTACGATCAGGCATAGGGAAGGAAGAAGAATGAGGGAATCTACTACAACGCTCTTTTTGTTTTATACTACTAATTAATATCATAAGTACGTAAGATTATGAATACTTATCCGACCATTTTATTCAATTTGAGTTTTCTTTGGTATAATAACTGAATCTTTTTTCCTTAATGTTTAGTACAGTTGTTGCTCCTCTGGTAATGGCACAGAAATTTAAAAAAAATCTTAATATTGTAAAATCTTTACTAGTTTTAATGGTGTCCACTTGTATTGCCTACAATCAGGTGACAATTCAAATAAGCAAAGTGAGTTAACACTCTGTAAGTACTTTTCCTTAAGCAAGTTGTAAGCTGTTATTTCTCTTTTATTTTTCCTCTTTTGTTTATTTACAGTTGTGATAATATTTTGTTAACATCATACAACATATCATTCTTTACTTTGTGCTTATGAGGTTGTATTTGAGATCTTGATCTACTTTATTTTTTATTCCAAGTTGATTCGCTCAGAGAAGAGAGACATAGAGAGCAAGGATCTAGGCTTATTGTATATTTTTTATCTACTTTTTCTTAAGCTTATTGTATGTTCTTATTTCTCTTTTATTTTTCCTCTTTTATGCATTTACAGTTAATCTTAAAAATTAAATTATGTAACTCCTTATATTAATTTTTTCACTATAACAGAAGACATCGTCCAATTTAGGTAAATGACAATGCAAATTATTATTCATTTTCTTAATTAATTGTCTAATTTTCTTTCCTTGCATTAATAAAAAATTTAATTATATATGAGCTTGCAATTCGAACCCCTCATATCCACCACTGAGGTTGTTGAGTCTTGACAACAAGCATCAAGTATTGGAAAGGAATTACATGCGACGAACACTTTTCTTAAAATGAAAGATCGCTTATTGCTATAATGATGATGATAATAATAGTTACAAGTGTATATCATAAAATTGAAGGTCCTGTATTTGATATGTATGAACAACTGTGAGAAGGCAACTCTTAAGGAAAAGATTACTATTAGTGATATAACAATTTTAGTATACATATACATTATATTTTTTAATCTATTCTATCTCAACCAAATTTTTACATATTAATTTTATAATTATAAGTGCACGACATGACATTGAAGGTTCTATGTTTGACATGTTCATAAAAAGAACAACCAGTAGAAGGCTGAAAAATGCGGAAACTACTACGTCAAGGACGACGAATTCTTGGGGTGGGGGCGGTTTGTTAGCCCCTTGATAAAGTTCCTCGGTAGATGTAGATAGTGACAAAGATTTTCATGATGGCTTTGGCACACAACCGGAAAAATGGGGCAACATCATGACGGGTAACTCGGCATGATCGACTGTGTGGAATTGACAAATGCACCTTGACGGAGACAAGACGCATATCACATGGACGTGCGAGTTGGCATGACAATGACAAGGCAAAACCATGTCAAAGCAGGGGCCAAGATATAGAATGGCAAGGCAAGCAATGACAAGGGCATGGGCAGAATTGATCAAGTTGGGGGCGACTTGACATAAGCGAGTAGCTGAGGTAACGGACGGGTGCGGCTAAGTCAGTGGGCAGCAAGCGCTGGTCATGACATTGGGGCGAAGCGGTGTCAAAGGGCAAGGCTTGGGCTAAACCCAACCTTGGGCGTGTAGCAGCTGGCCAAAACAAGCACATGCAGTGCACATGACAGGGCAGTTGAACGGTTATAACTGCCCCATCCAAGCATGACTCATCATGGGGTTAAGTGGAGGCACGATTTTTATCATGACTGATTGTGTGGTTTAGTGATACATGATTTTTAGCATGTTCCCCATGTTTGCCCATCAGTTGGGGCTTTTCAACTGATTGCTTTAAATGCTGCCAAGAGTAATTGGGCAGCCTGCACTAAGTGCATAAGGCTTTCACAAAGGGGGAGAACTTAGTCGTGTGGCAATTTGTTAAAGCCAAAACGTCTAAGTGTATTCCTAAGGGTGGGAAATCATTTGGGGGCAGGGAACTAGGGTGTTATTTGTTCTTGGCCATAGGTTTGGCTTTATTGTGTTCTTGTATTCACATATTAATACGAGTTGGGAAGAGATTCCTGTAAATTCGTATGTGACTTTACTTTTCTTGCTGCCTAAATTTTATTCTAAGTCCCAAACGTCCTAAAATAATTCTAAGTGTTGGAAAGAATGAAATCAAGGTTGAGCTTGACTGCCGCACGATGGTAAACCTCAGACAGAATTCGAGTGACATAAATCACCCCTGTGTAAAAAATAAAGTCTCATAATTATTACTCCACCCTTTCACAAATCTCAAGCACTGGTTCATCTACTAATTCTAATCCTATTTATTATTCTAACGTTTCAGTCAACAAAAGCGCAGTTTCATTATCTAATTCTATTCATATTCCACTTTTTCACCAATTATTCCCCACTAATGATTTTCAAAATATAGGTTTTCTCACTTTAGGTATTAGGTGGGAATAAGCAGAGAAGAGCAACTAACAGGCATGGGGAAGGAAGAAATATGAGAATGTACTGCGACGCTCTTTTTGTTTTATATTACTAATTAATATCATAGGTCAGTAAGATTATGAATATTTATACGATCATTTTATTCAATTTGAGTTTTCTTTAGTATAATATCTGAATCTTTTTTCCTTAATGTTTAATTCAGTTGTTGCTCTTGTTGTAATGACGCAGAAATTTAAAAAGATCTGAATGTTATAAAATCTTCACTAATTTTAATGGTGTCCACTTGTATTTCCTATGATCAGGTGACAATTCAAATAATCAAAGTGGGTTAACACTCTGTAACTACTTTTCCTTAAGCAAGTTGTAAATTGTTATTTCTCTTTTATTTTTCCTCTTTTATTTATTTACAATTGTGATAATCATTTTGTTAACATCATATAACATATCGTTTTTTACCTTGTGCTTATGAGGTTGTAATTTTTGAGATCTTGTTCTACTTTGTTTTTTGTTTCAAGTTGATTCGCTCAGAGAAAGAGAGACATAGAGAGTGGGGATCTAGGCTTATTGTATGCTATTTATCTACTTTTTCTTAAGCTTATTGTATGTTCTTATTTCTCTTTTATTTTTTCTCTTTTATGTATTTACGGTTAATCTTCAAAATTGAATCACGTAAGTCCTTATATTAATTTTTTCACTATAACACAAGACATCGTCCAATTTAGGTAAATGAAAATGTAAATTATTATTCATTTTCTTAATTAATTACCTAGTTTTCTTTCCTTACATCAATAAAAAATTTAATTATGCGATTGCAATTCGAACCCTTCATATCCACCGATGAGGTTCTTGAGTCTTGACAACAAGTATCAAGTATTGGAAAGGAATTATATGCGACGAACATTTTTCTTAAATGAAAGATCACTTATTGCTATAATGATAATAATAATAGTTACAAGTGTACATCATAAAATTGAAGGTCCTGTATTTGACATGTACGAACAACCGTGAAAAGGCAACTCTAAGGAAAAGATTACTATTAGTGATATAACAATTTCAGTATACATATACATTATATTTTTTAATCTATTCTATCTCAACCAAATATGTAAATACTAATTTTATAATTATAAGTGTACGACATGACATTGAAGGTTCTATATTTTTCAATTTCATAAAAAGAACAACCATGAGAAAAAAAACTCTAATGAAAAGATTTACAATTGTGACATAGAACTAATTTTATAATCATATAAAAAATTAATCTCTTCTATCTCAACTAAACTTGCAAGAAAATAATTATATATATTCACTATTCTCCTTTTTTTACCGTGCGAAAGTGTGGATATATTCACTAGTTGACAATAAAAACGACAGTAAAACCACTGTATATAGCACAAAATGCACCACAAGTAGTTGGTTCAAGAAGAGAGAAGTCACGCAGTTAACTCGGTCTACGAGTGACAGTAAATCGACTATTGCTTGGAAGTTGAAAGTAAAAACAAACAGCTGAATTAATTCGGTTTGTTTACAAGATTCGACATAAAGTACTCACATTTCTCTCTTATGTGTTAGTATATTAAATAATGTAAGATAAAACCTGCTACAACTAATTCCCGCCGCTATTGACGCAGGGGTAACAAATGGATGTTCCTACCCTTCTTTCTTCTTTAATAGGCTCAACGACTTTGTGACATATTATTTCCTACTTCAATTTGTTGTGATCTTTTCTTTCTTTTTTTTCTGTTTTCCTGTCTGAATCTAATCTTTGTCATCAAGGGCATATGCAAAGACTGAAACAAATGAAATCAGAAAAACGAGTCGGACAGAACAACAGTTTTGCAAACATGCCATAGCGAACCTTTGATAAACAGTTTTGCAGCCAGGGAATGACCCTAGAAGTTCCTTCTGCTTATGAGAATATCCTAACAAGTGAAACTGTAGGATGAAATTAACTATTTCCAAATACTGGAATCAGCTTGATAGTACAAAACCATTATCACATAGAACTACAGTTCTTGCACCTTGACGGACAAAATAAAAGTGCTTCTTATAAGCATATCTTTGCCCTGAAGAAAAAAGATGACAAAAAATAATAGCTAAATTTAGCGGATAGCTAATCCTTGCATTTGTTGTGCGCTATCTTCTGTTATCTTGTTGGTTTGAATCGTGCTGATAACACCTGCAATGTTACCCTGCAAAGAGTTGAAAAGATTCAAATCATACACAGCTTATGATCCATTACAAATACGAATGAAAATGAACAAACATCTAAATAGATGAAACGTTAGTGTGGAAGCAATATGTTCCACTAATTTGTGTTTTGCTGCAGAAGTAAGGTAAGACCAAGCCTCGGAGGTGTTTGAGAAGGCGGGTTGGAGTGTAACACCTCTAACAGCTTGTACAAACCAGATTGTTTATTCGTGTTAGTTTGGGAAAGAATATCTTATTTACCCTCCAAGTAGTAAGCTTTGTGCGGAGCTCTTGCCACTGATACAACCCAAATACACGCTCCGTACATCGGCTGCACAATGACACAACAAAGGAACAATTGTTACACATAACGAATCACAGGAAAATGGTTAACAGAATTTTCAAGCTGAAGCAGAAGAGACGGTAAAGGGAGGCTGACTACAGAAAGCACACCTCACTATTACTACTTGATTCATCTGGTCAATCTTACAGTCAAGTAACTTAGCTGTAATTGCCTTAACAACCCAAGATTCTACTTCAGTGTCATCAATCTGAAAAGAGCAAAAGACAAAATGAGCTAAATGTAGCGTAGAAACATCAACAAACAAAATAAGACGAGAAATATACCTGCAATGCGTCCTTGATGATAGAATAAGGAATTTGACTAGATCCATTCAAGCCAAGATCTACCAACGACATTAACCTCATTTTTGATATACAGTCTTCATGGACAAGTCCTACAACATTAGCCAGAAGTTTCAGGCCGCATAGCCCACTCCAAATTAAAGGCTTGATTCATACAATAGAAAGTTCAAAGTAGCATAATGGCAAGTAAATTACCATAGCTTTTTAATAATGCTGAATTTGCGGCCTCAAAATCCAAGTAAGCGTCCAGCCTCTGAGTGAGAAAGATCTTCAGAAGCTGATATACTGGAGCATATTTAGCATCTTTCTCCAACTGGGATATAGCAGGCATATCAAGCAAGTCACACTGCCAAAGAAAAGACAAAGCTCAACTATGGAAAACAAGTATACATAAGGCACAATCCTTCATTGTTTCTTTTCTGATAGGTCTTCGATCTGATCATATAGTGGTCTACTCTATAGTACCAGTATCTAAATTTTTCTCTATAAGCTTCAATTCCACTCACAGCAGCCAAGAAATAGCAAATTCAAATCAACTAATCCACAACAGCCAAAACATTTAACAGTGTAACATACTAACCATGCATTCTGCTAATACTGTCAAGCACTCCGGTCAACTGTGATGCGTGGAATGGAAAGACTACTAAGACCACAGAATATAATTGCATGGAATACTGTTTGCTGCTGTTCTTTTGTGTTTTTATTTTTGGATCAGTCTATGTGTGCTGTTTATGCAATTTAAGAGCAAGTCACAAAACTATTGTGCATTTCAGCAATTTGTTGACAGAGTTCACTTCACTATTGAAATACCTTAAACATATCAGGTGACCTGACAAAATCGATAATTGCGCGGGCAGCTTCTTCCTTAGCATCATTCATCGTATAAGCATCTTCAGCCGAAAAGGTTTCCAGATACTTTGTTAGAAATATGAAAGAATCTTTTGTAGAGCTGCAAATGTGCACGAGAATGAGAAAAAGGCATCATCATCAGCATAAATGGTTCAAAATCAGAAGTCTTTCCCCTCTTACCCCTTGTTTTCCTTCAAAACATTGGAGATTGCAAGGAAGAGCTCTCTCTGATCTTTGACTCCAAGATTCCATTCCTTCAAGAAGTTATCCATCTTTTTGACCGATGGCAAAATATGTTCAGTGACCTTTCCATGAATGGCCAAATTGAGGGACTTCAAGTAAACAAAGAAACGGCTGTATGGATTCTCCAACAGGTTATAGAGATTGAACAAGCTGAAAAGAGAGAAAAATGTGATTAGACAACAGAAAAAATTCAGATGAAAGTGATTATCACAAAGTGAGATACATTTTCAAGCGCAAAGCGGGTTTATCATTTGGTTGTTGAATGATTTTAGTAGATATGAGCTCTGCCATCTCATGTACTTGGTCCAAGCTCTCAGGCTTCTTGACAAGGTTGCAAATGAGAGTGAAAATGCACTCAAGATCTGAAGCAGAAGCCAATTAATGCATATTAGGTAACAATAGAAAAAAAAGGGGCGAAAAGAGAAAACAAGGAGGAAAACATAAGATGACAATTAACAACAGCTGGCTAAAATGTCAGACAATCAAAGCCCCTGAGTTAGGAAAAGTCCAGGACATATCATTTAACAACAGTTGAATAGAATGAGGCACAAATGCAGTTTTACCTTTTTCAGAAGCTTTAGAAAATATTAAATCTGCGGAAGTGAGCATCAACGAAGCCAAATCCAACCACCTCCCTTCAATCATGCATTGCTGGGCCTCGACACACAATCTATTAACTTGAGGCTCTGCAATCTATAAATGGATCACCCAATTAAGACTTGTACAACAACCAGAAAGGTCCAATCAAGAAAATCTTTCACCAATCAGTTTGTATAGAACCCTATGGAATTTACTGAACCATGACTCTGCATTTAGCGTCAGCTTGGGATGTTGCCATAGAAAGCTTTATATGATGCTACTGTGATTTCGGATGGACTTCGAGGGGTTTTTTTCTTTTATATTTATCAAATTTTCCCTTTTCTTATTTGTTGGTCAGCATATGCCAGCAAGAGACTATGTCTTTTCACTTAAAAGAGTTCTTCCAAGTTCCAGATGTCCCTCTTGAATTGTTAGTCTTTTTTTATAACAGTAAAATCCCCGAGGGCTAGTGGCATACGATTCGAAATCGGTGGTTAATTGGTTCGCTCCTCTACCCTTCTCCACTTAAATACCATGCATTTGTCAACAACAAGGTTCAAACTCGTGACATGCGCGTAACCCACACATCACGTGCGGCACTCTCACCACTAGACCAAAGTCCTGGGAGCTGAATTTGTTATCGAGTCTTCCAACTATATTTACCAGACTAATGATCCCCTTTCCAGTAACTCCAATGAGATGGGAGGAAAATATGAATGTAAAGTTGTAAACTCCTGATAAGCATGTGATATTGGAGAGACTAGCAGACGCGAAAAACTGCTGCGCAAATGAGAAGGGATGTCATAATACATATTTAAACCCCCTAAAATTTAGCAAGGAAGAAGTTACTGGCGTACTTTTACAACCATGAAAAGCTCCATTATATCTAATATCTAACAGGGATAAAAATAGCTGGCATAAACCCTTGCAAAAGAACAAGTTTGGCATGAGTAGAAACTACACTTCCACAGCAGCCATTACCGAGAGATAGATGTGTTCTTCTTTGAGAAGGGATTCATTAACACTAGGGCAAACAATGAAAGCATATCTCAAAAGACGAATTAAGAAACAATAGATCAATCAGATTCCAACTTTTTTTTTCTTTTTAAAAAGCAAGAAGTGGTTATTATGCATCCTAACCAGAAATTAGACAGATATGCTTTCTTATGAATCCACTATAACCATTCCATATATGATTGGTCAATTGAGTTTGGGATAGAGTCAAGCAAATTTTATATCCATGCTTCTTTTATGACTTCTTGTGCGCACCTGGACTACTCCATCTACTACCTCCCGCCAGGATAATCAAATTGTATATCCATATATAAACTCCGAGATTAAATTTCCCATGAACACTCAATGTCCACTACATACAGCTAGGGATTGGGAGAATAATAAATAAACTTCCACCTCATTTCCAAACAACTCCTGGTCGGCTAAATGAATCCTCTATATCGATTCAGCACAATTTCATTCCATATCTAAAATAATGCAGAGGATTGGCAAAACCAGAAAAGACGATTCAATCTTTTAAAAGTAGAGGTCGAACACCATTTCCGCGAATACATCAAACTCTTGAGAAAATAAATACACTTAACAGAATATATAGAAAGTTAAAAGCAAGGGGCAGAGATTACATCGGCGCCGGCGTCAGACCATGACACCTCCGCCGTAAACCGGACGACGGAGAGCACGGGATCTTCCTCTGAAGTAGGCACCACCGTCGTCATTTTTCTTTGTTGCAAATTTTCCAAGAGAGAGAGAGTGCAGCAAGCAGCGTAGCAGAGACCTCTCTTGGTCGGGAGAGAAGAAAAACCCTAGCTCGATAGGGATAAAGTTCGAGAGTTGCCAATTAGGCGAGACAATGACAAAAATAACCCCATACGTTTCGGGTTGGTCTAAAATGGTCCTTAAAAACATACATTTGTGCAGTTTTAGCTCCTTATGTTTACTACTAGATGAGGCAGGCCCGCAACGTTGCAAATTGTGAATAAGATTTTTGAACTGTTCGGACTTTATGTTATTTCTGTGTAGCTATGCATATTTCTTTTCCAAAGTGGGATGGTTATTTGCCTTCTTTTGCCCAACAAAAGACACCAAACTGAAGAACTACTATAATGTTGAAAGGACTAATGAAATATTCACATTGCAAATGGGAGAGAATTTCTAATCTCTTACAGTGATCAGAACCAATAAAATTGGAAGTTTACAACAACAAAGTGCAGGAAACATGTGATGGGTCAACCTCCCTAAAAAAATATAATCACTTGCTCAACATAGTCTTAAAGAGTTCCATGATTTTCTTTTGGTAGGTAAATACAAAGTTTTATTGCACATTAAACTACTTACGAAATGCAGGTCGGAATTGTATTCCATACATTTCTGATCTCTAAGGTAAAAGGACCAAATATTCCGGATAAAGAAAATAACGACCAACTTTGGTCTCTAATATTGGCGACTAAAGTTGGTCTCCAAATGTAAATTACGTTTTTTTTATTTATTTATTATAATCTGGACAAGGGCGACCAACGTTGGTCGCTATATAATTAATTTTTTTGATTTTTTTTAATTAAGCGACCAAAGTTGGTCGCTATTTGCAAGAACTAATTTTTTTTAATTATAAGTGACCAACTTTTCTATATTTTCAGAAATTATTTTTTTTAAATTGAATCGCGACCAAAGTTGGTCGCTTTTGATAAATTTGGGTTAAATAGCGACCAACATGGTCGCTATTTCCCAGAAAATTATTTTTTTAAGAGAAAAGCGACCAACTAGCGACCAACGTTGGTCGCTTTTCTTGGTACATTTTTGGTAGAAACTGCCTGTTTTGGCAGCTACACCACCTGCCAGCTTACCAAATTTCTAAACAGGCATTTTATGCCATAAACAACAACAACAACAACAATAACAACAACAACAATAAACAATAACAACAATAATAAACAACAACAACAACATTAAAAATAACAAACTATAAAGTTCAATAAAACTTATACATTAAGCTAACCAAAATAAGTTAACTGTTATTACAAGTTAAGGATTATTTTGGACATCATTGTTGTCATCGTCTGATGAAGTTTCATCGGGAAGATGGTATGGAGAAGGGTGTAGTTGTCTAGGACGGGAGGAATGATAACGGGGAGGACGAGAGGAACTAGCACGGGGAAGGCGAGCCTCTGGCGATGACTCACGAGACCGGGGAATCGGAAAACTGCCAGAAGCCAAGAGAGATTTGAGCTGCTCTTGTATGCCAATGTACTGAGCATCTCTAATCATTTCTCTTTCCTTGGCGGCTTCTAGCTCGGCTATAAGCTTTGCCACAATCTCCCGCACAGAGAAGTGGCTCTCCCCATCAAGTTGCTCGACTTGCACGGAAGTCCCTATTCCTTGCATTCCACACTTATAGCGATGGAATTTCTTAGTAGGAAGCCCGTATACCTTCCCCCATTTTGGACTGCCAGCAGCCTGCGTCCATAGTCTTCAGCATCCTCGTCCGAATGTTGGATTGGGTCGCCCGACTCATTAGGTGGCTGACTGCGTATGAATTCCTCCACTTCAGCTGCGAAGCGACCCTATAAGAAAAATTACATTGAATTAGTATTTCAAAAGTTATATAAAAGTAAATCAAAATACTTAATGAAAATTGAAAACTTACATGTACAGTCGAGGCTCGGCCCTCGACCCACCTTTCTTCATCCGTCTTTTTCTTCTTCTTTACAATATGAGTCTCCTTGAATAACTCATCCTGCTTCATCGGACACCCCAACTTCTTTTCCTGAAAACTCATAAATTTTAGTTAAGAAACAGAGTAGATATACTTTAAAAATTAAAATAAATTAAGCAATTACATACCATTCTTCTCTTTATTGTCCCTAGGCTGATCGCACCTCCAGTGTGCAGGGATCCTCCCTTCTCAGATGCATGAGATTTATTTCCTTTCTCGCTCTTCTTTAAGAACTCTACGGTAAGCCATTGCCTTTGCAAATACTCCCATAAATGCTGAAGCAACCAGGAGGGATCCTGGTTCAACTTTCTAGCTTTGAAAAAGTAATGCGACAACCGCTTGCGAGCCTTGAGATGGAAATTAGCAGCCACATCCGTGCTATAGCGGTGTTCCCATACACACTTGCTCTGTATTTCAAAAGTTAAGTATTATATGAAAATATCATATTATAGTGTAAGTATGTATGTGTATATATATATATATATATATATATATATATATATATATATATATATATATATATATATAT
>MCJB01049159.1:0-65584 GCA_002018475.1 Nicotiana obtusifolia | reverse complement strand
CAAAGTTCACTAATTGATTGGTTGTCTTTGAACAATTTAATGATTCAAAGGGGGGTACATTGTTCAAAGGGTTATGCTTGAGATGTTAACAACAAACACCGTCCATGGTCAGTATTGCTTCATATTTGATAAGTAGTGTCTAGATTAGGATAGTATCATTTTTTAGTTGCTTGAGGACATGCAAGAGTTTACGTTGGGGGTGTTGATGTGCCGGGTAATTTTGGCACATTTTGATACTATTTGCTTAAATTTTAACTTGTTTTACTTGTTAATTATCATGATACTTACGTAATTTTAGTGTACTTGCAGTGTATTGAGTGAAGGAATCCAGAAGTACGGAAAAGAAGTCAAAAAGCCAACTAAAGACAAGAAAAGAGGTCAAGAGCATCGCAGATGTAAATATGCGATCGCAGAACAGATATGCGAATTGCATATTCGACAAGTAGTTCGCAGAGAGAGACAGAACTTTAGGTCAATCTTCATGTCGAGAATGCGGTCGCAAATGTGACCGCAAAACAGGAATGCGAACCGCGAATTGGCCTGGGGGAATCGCAAACGCAAACAGAGTTCTGGGTGAAAATCAGTGTGAAGAATGCGATCGCACTCTGCGATCGCATAGTCAACATGCGAACCGCAAACCAAGATGCGACGAGAGCAAAACTGCCTGGTGTGATTTGCGACGGATGATGATGATAATATGTGAACCACATTCCTGTTCTGCGACAGAAATGCGGTTCGCATTATTTCAACGAGGTTAAAGCTGACCGACATTCGCCTCAGGTTTTGGGCCTCTACAAATAGGTTTTATAGGGTTTTGTGAAATTATTCTTGTGAGAACTTAGAGTACAAAGTACAGCTTTGATTATTTTCGAATTCTTAGAAGCTTTTGGTGATCAAAAACCCTCTATTTTTGTAAGATGATATCAGTTACTCTTTCTTGTTCTTTAATTATCAGCATGTGTAGCTAAACTTAAACGCTGAGGTTGTGAACCCTAGATGGGTAGAATGTTATTGAGAGTTTGATATTGAATCCAATTTCGAAAGAAGCTTGATATTTATTTATTTCTCGTTCTTCAATTAATCGTTAGTGGTTGCAAACATTAATGAATGCCAATTAACGCTATCTTATCTTGGAAAAGTGAGATAGAGTTTGGTAGCAATAAATAACAGAAATTCAAGGCTTTAAACCTTGTTTAACGAAATCACTTAGGAATAAGTAGATTTTAATTTGGCGAATAATTGGTTGTTCTTAAGATCGACTCTTTTGTATTCGGGAGAATCATAAGAGGATACATTATCCGAATATTGGGAAATATTGGATAAGTACATTAAACACCAATTGCATATCAAGAACGGAATTCAATATCAATACCAAGAACATTCTACTACATTAAGGGGGACACAACCTTGGTTCCTTAAAATTCATTCTCACGTTCAAACTATTCTTAAATATTAGTTCTCAGTTTACTTTTCCTTATATATTCAACACTTCTTTATTTTATTTGGCTACTTGATAGAATTACGACTTAGTAAAGTGTTACATTAATTGGACAATAGTTTCACGCCTATTCCCTGTGGGATTCGACCCCAACCTTGGTGGTTTACTATATTTGACATCGATCGCTTACACTATTGTTAAGGTGTAATTTGAGCGAATTAATGCCCGAAGTTTGGTGGTCCTGGGCAAACCTACGGAAGGAAAAGACTTAGTCAAAACAATGATAAGATGAACATAACCCAAAGGGAAATTCAACCAGAAAAAGAGGGACACTCACTATGAGAACAAGCCTCCCACTTGCCTTTGGAAAGCTTGCGCTACTCACGCTCAGAGTAGGTCAATTGTTTGCATATGCCCTTGACCCACTCCCTGAAATGACGGACTGCATTTCAGACTCGGACGACAGCTACATATCGGAGAAAACGAGTAATGAGAAATTGGAGAAAATTCAAAGGAGTACTTTGACAATTTAAGAGGAAGAGGACTTACATTTTGAGTTCCACTTCTTAGGGAATGGCAGGAACTTGGAGGGAATGAGATCTTCAGTCTTTATCCGAACAAACCTCTCCTGCCAGCCTCGGTCTGTATCCTCGTCTATGCACGAGAAGGGAGCCTTCTTTGTCCATCAAGCGAGCTTGATTAACCCACCTCAAAAGATTCGGGGGCTGTAAACTTGGAGCAGATGATCAAAAATTAAGGCTCCTTTATGTTGTTGACAAAGTCATGGAGAAGGGTCATGGCCCTCCAAAAAGACGAGTGGATCTGCCCGAGGCAAATCTCATACCTCTTACAAAAATCGAGGATCATCGTATCAACCGAATCGAACGTGAAGGGATATGTGTAAACGCTTAAGTACCTTTCCATGCGCATCGTGATGTCCTCATTGGTATTGGGAACGACTATGTTTTTGCCTTCCCATTTGCAATCTCTCAGACCACTTGGAGCGTCTCCTCGATGATGGAGCAGACGTACCTCCATGCCTTCTCACCTCGGTCTCCTTGCTTGGAGACTTTTTCGACCGTGAAGTCATTGTCTATAGAGAAAATTCCGGGGATAAAATCTATGAGAGGAGGTTTCGGGGCTATTACTGGAAGGGGTGCCTCGGTGCCCGTGGCCGAGGTAGAAGTTGAAGGTACAGTGCTTTAGGGAACCGACTTTGAAGTCTTGGCTATCCTAATATGGAAATATGAAGGTTTGAAGGTTGATATGAATATTTGAAGATTTGGTATGAACTTTTGAAGATTTGGTGTGAAGATTTGAAGATAAGAGATTAAGATATGAAGAACATCTTATGAAGATTTGAAGGATTGATTAGCAGATAAGAAAATTCGAGGGTAACTCAAGAAGGTTCAAAATCAGAAAGTAAAAAAGTGAAAAAATGAAATCAGAGCTTTTACAGGAAAGAAATGATGAATGCGTGACGTTTCGCATTCGATAACCACCGAGGATGGTCAACCGGCAGCTGACACGTGTTTGAATTCAGAACGACGCAACTGACGAGATGTTTCAACTCACCAACTTGCTTGTGGCGTACGGAGGAAGGAACCAAGGTCAAGCAATCACTTCTCGTCATTCCCATAAATTTACTCTATGAGAAGTGACGGAACTATCTGCGTACAGGTAAAATCGAGGATGAACTTACACCCGATTTTCTGATGAATAAACAGGAGATCACACGGGTTAATGATGGCTCGGGTAAAGCCGAGGGCGCCCACAAATCATATCAGGAAGGAAGGGCGAACGACACGCCAAGAAGAGCATGACCAAACATGGGAAAATTGAGCTCAAACAAAAGAGTCGAAGTTAAAGGGAAAACGGTTACGAGAAGACGGAATATCTGCCATCAACTGGATATTACGGCGCGGATCGTATTTTACTAGATAAAAAGAGTTTTACCTTATTTAGACCTTTACTAGCGTTTCCCCCCTGCTATATAAAGGGGAGAACCTTTTTTATTTTTTCACAATTGTTGGCGCGCATTCCAAAATGATAAAGTTTACTTTTGTCTTCTAGCTATTGTTTAAGGTATTCTTCAACTTTTTATTTCACTGTTTCATCGCATTTGGTCTGATCGCCTTGTTTTTCTTTAATTCAATAATTTGTTGTTTTTAGATCATTCGTGTTAAATTAAATCATGTATCCCTATACCACGTATAAATTTAATTGTTACTTATTTTATGGGTAAATAGTATTTATTGTGTCAACTAACATAACGGAATACTAGAACTCAAAATGACAAATTGGGTCATTATAGCTTACCTAAGTATGGTGAAGTGAATGTTACGAACTGTAGAATATTTTATATGACTTCTATTGGGAACATAATTTGACTTATTCTGAGAAGAAGCATGAGCTATGGGTGAAAGAAGCTTCACAATAGGACACGGAGAACTAGGAAGTATTTCTTAACTTCTATGGTCGTTATTTAGCCTCAACGAGTTACGTTATTATGCTAGGTAATAGATCTTCTCTGGATGCTGCAGACTTAGTTTGAGGCGCAGTCTTGCTAACCTAAATATCATTTACGGAGGATTGCGTATAGGTGTTTGCGCAACGGAAGATAATAATTATTCTAAGCAGATATTTTTGTGTTTAAAATTTATTTACATATCAAAAATCGGATCTAGGACGTACCTGGTGAAGAGAGTCTCGTTTCAGAATTTTCTTTGATAGTGCTTAGACTCTATGCGTATCCACACCTAGACCGGTCTTTGCTATCAGCTCTTTGATTAATGAAACCCCTGAACAAATTGAACGAAATATTATGTTAAAAATTTTTCTCAAAAATCTCAACTTCAAAGATAGAAGAACAAGAAATACTTTTCTTGTAATTGTATTTTCTCTCTTGCCTTTGTATTGCATTCTCACTTTTACAAAGTGAGTTTTCTTCTCGAGACTTAATCCTTTATTTTTCATCACTCTTTGTATAGCATCACCTATAAACTCTTTTCCTATTTGGTTGAGGTAATGATTTACCTAGGATAAAAGTTTAATTCCAAAATTAAACTTTGCCTTAAATTTTCGTAGGAAAATTTCAATACCAATTAAAAGGATTGACGGCCGGCCGTGGTTAGTCCTTATGGACTTCCAATTGCTAATCCAATTCATAATTGGATTAGTATTTCCTTTTGGAAAACTTAATCCCATTTCAAATGGGTTTCATGAAAGGCACACGTCACTTTCTAATCCAATTCTAAATTAGATTATAAAACTAACTAATTAATATTATATATGCAACTTAATATTAATTCATATTAATTAATTATATTTATATATATATGTATATATTTCCACCAAGAGATATAATTTAATTTTCTATTTCAAATAGAAAACAACAATCGAAGAAGCTCTCCAAGTACCATCTAAAGCGACATACAATATTCTGTAAAAATTTCACTTCAAAATTTTAAAAATAAAGTGACCCGAGACTTCACCAATTTGTTCACAATATTAATTATATCATCCGTCCTAGAAAAAAATATAATAATATTTCACTTGGACTAATAACTAAATTTATTTGACTAATTAAATTTTTTAACTTAATTATCAAATAATAAAGTAATTAATCCTTTAGCGAAGATTAGAACACTTTAGTGTGCGACCCCATAG
The DNA here is from genome assembly GCA_002018475.1 of Nicotiana obtusifolia. Classification (NCBI taxonomy): domain Eukaryota; kingdom Viridiplantae; phylum Streptophyta; class Magnoliopsida; order Solanales; family Solanaceae; genus Nicotiana; species Nicotiana obtusifolia. Next base: position 60,477 of record MCJB01049159.1, on the reverse strand, counting down.
GTTAAATACTAAGCCGGTAATAAATTGATCACATCAATATACTAATCAAAGGTGGCGTCTAGCAACACTCCTTAACGACCAGATAGAGTGAAGTATATAATTTACTCTCAAGAACCTGTAGAAGAATAATGTAGTAATTCCTTATGTCCTTATAGCTCTGGATCACCCTTGGATATGGTTCAATTGTCAAATCCTAATAGGAGACCAAATATTTGCTCATGTCAAATATAATCGACCATTGAATGACCTAAGAAACTCTTTTCTTCTTTCATTCAATTGTTCTGGCCAATGTCTTAATTTGGTCGTATAATTCATGACAACATGGAGCTTAAACTCATTACCAATAGTTGACAGATTCCTTCTTGGTCAATCTCTAATTCTAAAAGCATTTAATCGTACCCAATATCCTTTCAAATGTACATATATATCAACTGACAGTCAGCCGCTCAGTACTATATAGGGCCAATCCAGCCCGGTGAAGATCCATCCCTAAATATAAATGCTTGGGGTGAGATCCATGCCCAGGGAAGATCCCCCCTCAATATAATCAACTGCGCTTACTGGGGGTGTGTACAGACTCCGAATGGGCTCTTTTAGCCCAAGCGCCATAATAAGCCAGATCCAGGCATAAATCAATATAACATGCTTCGGCATGCAGCCCAATCCCATAATATCACTCACAATCAGGCCCTCAGCCTCACTCAGTCATCAATCTCTCCAGTCTTTCGGACTCACAGTGCTATGAAACTAGCCCAAAACTGATGATAGGATGTGTCAATATATAGCAATAGAGACTGAGATATGATATGAAATGAATGAATATGACTGAGTATAAAATTGCAATGTAAGCAAATAACTCAACAGCAGGAATGACCTCGGTGGGTCCCAACAGAATAAACATGTAGCCTAGACACGGTTTCTAACATGGATCACGGCTCAATAGCTCTAGTACGTAGAGATTTCATGGTTACAAATAAGATCAGGTAACTACACAATACCACAGAAATAACAGAGTCACAATTCAGACGGTGCACGCCTACACGCCCGTCACCTAGCATGTGCGTCACCCCAACACCAAACACATAACACGTATAGTCAGGGTTCATACCCTCAGCTCCAAGTTTAGAAGTATTACTTACCTCGAGCAAGCCAAACCCAATGTTGAGCAAGCCATGCGGTGCTCCAAAAATGCCATCCCGTGCGTACCGACCTCCGAACGGCTTGAAACTAGCCAAAAGCAACCCAAATACATCAATTAATGTCTAAGGAAATAATTCTAAATGATAAAGGCCGAATCTTTAATCAAAATCCCAAAATCGACACAAAATCCCAACCCGGGCCCGTGCCTTGGAACCTGATGAAACTCATAAAATCCGATAACTCATTCAATTACGAGTCCAACCATATTAGTTTCACTCGAATCCGACTCCGAATCGACGTTCAAAACTCAAAAATTCACTTTATGAAGTTATAGACAAAAATCCCTAATTTCTCTTTAACTCATCAACCAATTGCCAAAAATGAAGATGGATTCATGAAATAAAATCAAAACCAAGTGTAGAACACTTACCCCAATCCTTGTGATGAAAATTGCTTCAAAAGTCGTCTCAATTCGAGTCCCCTATCTCAAAATACGATAAAAGAACCAAAAACCTTGATTATAGCATATACTAACAAGTTCCATAACATAACACAGACCTACTCGAGGCCTCAAATCACAGATAACAACATCGAAGCGATGAATCGGGCCTCAAATCAAACTTAAATGAACTTTCAACTTTCAACTTCAAAACTTGTGTTGAAACATAACAAATCAACCAGGAATGAACTCAAACTTTGCACATAAGTCCCAAATGACATAACGAAGCTATTCAAATTGCCGGAACCACAATCCGAATCCGATGTCTACAAAGTCAACTTCCGGTCAAACTTATGAATTTTCCAAACTTTCAAAAATTTTCAGTTTTTGCCAATTAGTGCCGAATCCTTCTAAGAACATCCAAATGCAAATACGAGTATACGCCCTAGTCCAAAATCACCATCCGGACCTAACGGAACCATAAAAACTCCATTCCGGATTCAAATTCACAAAAGTCAAACTTGGTCAAATCTTTTAAAGCTTAAATCATGAAATTCATTCTTCCAAATCGATTCCAAATAACCTGAAAACCGAAACCGATGATTCACATAAGTTATAATACATCATACGGAGCTGCTCATGCCCTCAAACTACCGAACGAAGGGCAAATGCTCAAAACGACCGGTCGGGTCATTATAACACCCAATAAACCTACACTTATCGAATCTTGAGTCAAATTTATCAGACTATAGTCTCTTAACAAAAGTTGGACAACCCCAAACTTTAATATGTTTAAGGTTAGGCTTACATCATTTCCTATCTCATATGGTGTTATAAAGACTGACTTAGTGAGAACTTTATTGGAAGATCAGTGAACCCCATCATAGATCTCACCATATCTAATAAGGTTCGCTTTCTCCTTTCAGACACACCATTGTATTGTGATATTCCTGGAGGTGTCTACTGTGAGAGAATCTCATTCTCTTTTAGATACCTAGTAAAATCTTCACTAAGATATTTTACACCTCTATCAGACCTTAGTACTTTGATACTTTCACCAGTCTATTTCTCAATTTCACTACGAAACCAGAACATTTCAAAAGATTTAGATTTGTGTTTCATAAGATACACAAATCCATATCTTGACATATCATCACTGAAGGTGATGAAGTAAGAATATCCACCTCTAGCTTGAATTTTCATGGGCCCTAAATATCTGTATGAATTAGTCCCAATAATTCAGAAGCTCTTTCTCCAATTCCAGTAAATGGAGATTTGGTCTTTTTTTTTAAGACAAGATTCACACGTTGGATATGATTCAAAATCATACTTGTCAAGGTACCGTTTCTTGTATAACTTATTTGTTCTTTTCTCTCCAATATGACCAAATCTACAATGCCAAATGTATGTGTGGTTCACTTGATCATCTCTTTTCTCTTAAGAGTAGAAATATGCATAATTGAATTTGCATTCACGTTAGGTAAGACATAAACATCATGTTGGAGATAGCCATTCACATATAAATCATCACCATAATAAATAGAGCAAATACCATTTCCTATGTTAATGCGAATCCACGCTTGTCCAAAATAGAAGCTGAAATTATGTTCGAAACAAATTTAGGAACATAATAACAATCATCTAGCATAAGTACTTTGACCGAAGGCATTAGTAAAGAAATTGATCCTACAGCTACGGCTGTAACTTTTGCACCATTTCTAACTCGTAGTTAATTTTTCCCTTCTTTAGTCTCCTGCTTATTTTGAACCCTTTCAGATATTGCAGATTTTATAATCACTACCAGTATCTAATACCCACAATGAAGAATTAATAGTAGCTAAAGAAATCTTGAAAATATTTTTTTATTAATGTCTCACCTTGTTTCTTGTCCTTTAGATTTGTAAGATACTGATTGCAGTTTCTCTTCCAATGCTATTTCTTCTTATACTGAAAACATTCAACATCATATACTGATTGTAAGATCAAATCTTCAGAAAGCTCTTTACCAAGCTTGTACCCCAACTTCTCAAGTTCTTCGGTAAGACAATCACATGATTGACTTGGGATCCAACTGGAGAGTTTTCAATGTCCAACTGTGTATCAACCATCTTTTTAAGATATTCAATGATTGCAGTTGGATCCGTATTTTGATGTTTCCTCTAGAGTTTAGAACTCATAGAAGCGAGAATGATGTGTTTAATAGTAAGGCATTCTTCCAAGTATTTCTAATAAATCTTGGTGCCTTCAACATCATTCTCTGGTGGGACTATCTTTGCAGGCTTATCGATCACATCAATGAGCTTTTCATGTATGAGAATAATTCTCAAATTTCTATATCAGTCATCAAAGTTTGGTCCTAACAAATTGTTGGTCTCAAGTATTTCACGCAATGATATAACAGACATATTGAGAAATTTAAAATATAGAAAAGAAAATGCAATAATATAAGAACATATTTGCATATATCATAAAAGACATGGAATTTTATCTAAATGATATTTCCACTAATATTTAAACTATTTACCCTTGTTATAGTTTAAAAAATCTTTATTTCTGTTATGGAGTAAAGGAATCCTTCAACAATATGTATGAGCCCCTTGGAAGTCAAGTCGTTTCTCACATATATTTTAAAGGTAGGTACTCTTACCAATTGTATCTCCATACAATTTTCTTAAACAACTCTACGCCAAATAGTCCTCTAGTAGTCAAGTCGATCCTATTGGCATAGTTGGGCTCAACCATCATGATAACAAAGAACTTATTAAATTGTATACTCCCCGGTAGTCCAGGCGTCTAGTGTAAAGTTAAATAATTCTTCCAATCCATGCATCTAATGCAATAAATAATTTTAACATATTTTCGAATTATAAGTCACCTAGTTGTCAGGCCGCTCCTTATAAACAAGAAATAAATAAAAATTTTTATTTTTATGAAAAGCTTTACAATAAAATAACTTATATTTTATTAGTTAAGAACTCAAATTTTAGTAGGAGGTAATTGTTATTAAAACAACTTTTAATAACATTATGATCAAATCTTTTATAGCACATGAATTTTGTTCAAGTTGTCTACACGCTTAGTCCTAAATTAATTTACATCACATCTAACAAATAATTCAAAATTATATAATGAACAAGCACGTGACATAAAAACGAAATTCAACACACTTCTAGTATGTTTATCTTATATATCACATATATCACATGAAATATTTTATGCTAGAATATTATTATTAGTTAACATCACATGAACTAATAATTAATTAAAATAACAGTAGAATCCAGCAACCTATTATAGATTATGGTCGTATCCAATACAAAATTTCAAATTTAAGTTACGAAATATCTCAATAGTTTAACTTATATGTATACATATTTTATTCACAATAAAATAATATCAATCCATATGCATTCAAACAATTTGACTATTGCACATGACACAGGTATTATGATTTGAACTATTCAAATATAATCTTAAATATTTCATAAATAAATTTTAGACATGAGAAATCATGGACCGGATACCACTGAAGGATCGCGTATAGGTGTTTGTAACACGCAGCGGAAGACAATAACAATCCTAGGCAGATCTTTTCGAGTTTAAAATTTATTTACATGTTAAAAAATCAGATCTAAAACGTACCCTGGTGAAGAGAGCCTCGTTTCAGAATTTTCTTCAATAGTGCGAAGACTCTATGTGTATCCACACCGAGACCGATCCTTGCTATCAACTCTTTGATCAATGAACCCGTGAACAAATTGAACAAAATATTTTATTGAAATTTTTCTCACAAATCTCAACTTCAAAGATAGAAGAACAAGAAACACTGTGCTTGTAATTGTATTTATCTCTCTTGGCTTTGTATTGCACTCTCACTTTCACAATGTGGGTTTTCTACCCAAGACTTAATTCTCCAATTTTTTTTTCATCACCCTTTGTATAGCATCACCTATATACCCTTTTCTTATTTAGTTGAGGTATGATTTATATAGGGTAAAAATTTAATTTCAAAATTAAACTTTGCCTTAAATTTTCGTAGGAAACTTTCAATACCAATTAAAAGGATTAACGGCCGGCCGTGGTTAGTCCTTGTGGACTTTCAATTGCTAATGCAATTCATAATTGGATTAGTATTTTCCCGTAGGAAAACTGAATCCCATTTCAAATGGGTTTTATGAAAGCCACACGTCACTTTCTAATCCAATTCTAAATTAGATACAGAATTAACTAATTAATATTGTGCAACTTAATATTAATCCATATTAATTATATATATGCATATATTTCAACCAAGAGATATAATTTAATTTTCTATTTCAAACAGAAAACTTTAATTTGTTCACAATATTAATTATATCCTTTGTGCTAGCAAAGAATATATAATATTTCATTTAGACTAATAACTAAATTTATTTGACTAATTAAATTCTTTAATTTAATTATTAAATAATAAAGTAATTAATCCTTTAGCAAAGATCAGAACACTCGTTAGTGTGTGACTCCGTAGGTTCAATACTAGGCCGGTAGTAAATTGATCACATCAATATACTAATCAAGGGTGGTGTTTAGCAACACTCCGTAACGACCGGTTAGAATAAATTATACAATTCACTCTCAAGAACCCGTAGAAAAATAATGTAGTAATTCCTTCTGTCCTTATAGCTCTGGATCACCCTAGGATATAGTTCAATTGTCAAATCCTAGTAGGCGACCAACTATGTGTTCATGTCAAATATAATCGACCATTGAATGACCTAAAAACTCTTTTTTTCTTTCATTCAATTGGCCTGGCCAAGGTCTTAATTTGGTCGTTTATAATTCATGACAACATGGAGCTTAAATCACTAATTCTACAAGCATTTAATCGTACCCAATATCCTTTCAACTATCTCCCTAGGCCATAGGTGTGATTATCTAGTATCAAATTACAATAAATAAATTGTCAATTACTATCACGATCTCAGGTCAAAGGAAACTCTTACATCACATTCTTCAAGAGAATATCCTATTGACAGTATATGGTAGTTCTAACCATTAGGAATTATCCAATGAGTCGGTTCAATAATCATATCTCAATATGCATCATCTACCTATGTGATTTAATTAATGAGATCAACTAATCTTTATCACATAAAGACGATCATATAAATATTGATCTAACTGGATTACCAATGTCAAAATTAATAATCCTATGATCAAGAACAAATTTAGATTAAATTTAAGAAACTTCACTCTCACTATCATGATCTCCATCATGATGACAAGTCTCAAAATTTAATCAAGGACCTTATCAAATTAATCAAGCAATTGAGAATAACCATGTAAAAGAATATCAAATAGCATATATTTTTATATCAAATAATGTTCACAAAAATATATTCAAATCATCATATATAAGATTAGATCTAGGGCATATCTATTATATCCCTAATAATTTATGCTATAGTTAGCTATGCTGGCTAAATTTCTTACTAATGAAAGGCTGTTAAAAATGAGGATTATGTGTGAAAGTACTACCTCTTGTCTATGTGATAGTGATGATTTTGAGACTTTATACTTTTTGTTTGCTGAATGTGCATGGACTAATGTATTACGGGGAGCTATCACTAATTCTATTGGTCATGATATCCAAGAGAAAAGATATTATGTAAAGCTTACTGTAGATCAAATATAATGTCATGGGCGGCTTTTCAGCCATGCTCCATGACCCCTTGGACGCGCCTCGTAGCGTCCTGGCAAGCCTCCCAACGTCCAGCGCCACGGTCGGCCCCGTGGTCTTGGTAGCCCCAAGTGACAAGCGCACAGGCGCCTCTGTCGCCCCACTGATAACCAGCGCCAGCGCCCAGCCACAGGCAGATGCCCACAGCATTGCCCTCGCAGTCAACGCTGCGCGCTGACCCTGATGCTAAAGACAAAGTTGCTGCAAATGGACTTGTTTCTACCTTGTAGAATACTAAGTCCTTTTCATTGTAAATATAGAGTAGATTTCCTTCATTTACTTTTAGTATGCCCCTACAACTTCCTTAGGTAAAGTCATGTAACTTTGGTTTATTTTTTTAAAGCATTATTAGGGGGGGATCAAGCATTCAAAACTTTCTAGCAAGCAAACAATTCTCCGTACTGGTTTATCTCCCCCTCGACACCGCGTAGATTTTCTGTAATAGCTTCATTTATGCAATCAAACTTTCTTTCATTTTCAATTCTCTTTTCTATTTTCAGTTGCTCACGATATTGGTTTTCCTGTACGGCACTAACAATCTAGTCTAGCGTACGGAGGGGACCTCAGTTGGCGGACAACAATCGTGTTGCCATCGATTGCTTAGCCTTACGTTGCCCTTCTAAAGAATCTCAGGAAGACGCTGTGTAACAGTTGGAATCAAATCCTAGGCTCGACATCAGACGAGGGATAACATTGCAATTACCACCATTTCTGACCATGGTGAATCATGTGGATCGTATCGTGATCCTTGAGGAGACGATTGACGTATTACGGCCCATCGTGGAAACGGTGCCTGACCTAAAGACCAGCCTAGTGCAAAGGTTGGACGACCTGGATCGCAGGATGCACCAGGTCGAAGTTGACATAGAAAACATCAGCCGCAACTCTAAATGAGGCCGACAAACGGCAGCCGCAGAGGCAGCCAAAAATTTTGGGAAATTTGAGGGCCTCCAGCAGGAGCGTTCCGAAGATTTAGCCCACAGGGCACAAGGGGCAGACAGGGTAACTGCCATGCAACAAACTATAGACAATTTGACAGGCCAGCTCAACATTGTCAATTCTGCTTTACAAGGTCCGCTTCGAGGAGGCGGGAACCAAATCGGGGGTGTTGTGAACTTCGCCCCCGCGACAGAGAAACTGAAAATTCCTGAGCCAAAGCCATACAGTGGTGCTCGGAATGCCAAAGAAGTGGAAAACTTCATCTTCGACATCGAACAATACTTCGATTCCGTGGGACGCCTAGAAGAAGCTAAGAAGGTGGCAACTATTGTCATGTATCTTCAGAGTGATGCTAAACTCTGGTGGCGAGTGAAATACGAAGCCAACAGGGCCAGTGAAGATACTCTCGACACATGGGCGGAACTAAAGGTAGCTATATGCCTGCAGTTCTTCCCCGAAAATGTTGAGTACAATGCCAGAAAGAAGCTACGGGAGCTCCGCCAGACCAAATCAGTTCCGGACTACGTGCGAGAATTCTCAGCACTCATGCTGAGCATACGCGACAGGGGGACAAAGAAAAACTCTTCACTTTCCTGGAAGGGTTGAAACCCTATGCCCGTATGGAACTCTAAAGACAAAAGGTAGACATGTTACCTAAGGTGATCCAAGTAGCGGAATGCCTTAGGGATTATCAAGTGGAAGCTCGAAAGGATAGGCCTCAATAGCCTGTCAAAGGAAGATACAAAGAGGGCCATCCGAGTACTGGTAGCCCAAGCAAAAGTGGAGGAGATCGGAGTGCAACAAAATCTAAGGCTCCCTCCTCAGGCAGTACTAGCACTGCATCTAACAATAATGAGCGAGGGAGGAAACCACCTTCAGGATGCCGTCATTGTGGCGGACCATATTGGAATAGTGAATGCCCACATGCGTAGATGAATGACCATCAAGCTGTTGATGATGGGACGGATGACGAATCCGATGATGCGGACTAGACAGAACCGGTAGGTGCCTTCAATGCAATTGTTGGCTCTTTTTCTAAAGCCTCAGTGAGAATCAGTGCTGGTATCCGTAAGAAGAAGGACACCTGCCCAATCAACAAGAAAGGGAAAAAGAAAGTGGATAAGAGGAATCCTCCTAAACAAGAGAGGACCTTAATGTTCGTCGAGATGAAGGTAACTGCAAACCAATTCGAGCGATAATAGACACCGGTGCGACCCACAACTATTTAGCCTCAACTCAGGTGGAGCACCTTCGCCTAGTTGTAGGAAAGGGCAGAGGTCGTGTCAAGGATATCAACTCACCCCCTCAACCAGTTGGTGGAATAGCCAGAGAAGTACCAGTGAAACTTGGCCCTTATGAAGGAAAATTCAACTTGCGGGTGGTGGTCATAGATGACTTCGAGTTGATAGTGGGGTTGGAATTCCTGAGGCAAACCAACACCATGCCCGTGCCGTATACAGACATGCTACTGATGATGGGAACAAATGGGGCCAAGCCCTACACCATCCCGTGCATGCCCATAAACATGGCCGCTGAAAACATCTCGGCCTTGCAGTTGAAGAAGGGGGTCAAAAGACATGAACCTACTTTCTTGGCTACCCTCTGCATTGAAGATATAGAACGCCCCTCGGGTCCTTTTCCTGCACCCCTGAAGGAGCTGTTACTGGAATGTGAAGACGTCAAGCCAACAGACATGCCAAAGCGACTCCCACCTAGGCACACTGTCGACCATGAGATTGAGTTGGTGTCGGGTGCGAAGCCACCTGCCCGGGCGCCGTACAGAATGTCACAACCCGAACTCACCAAGCTTCGAAGACAATTGACGAAAATGCTAGACACAGGGATCATCATACCCTCCAAGTCCCCATACGGGTCCCCTGTGCTATTCCAAAAGAAACACGATGGGTGTTTACGACTCTGTGTGGATTACCGGGCTCTAAATAAAATCACTGTGAAGAACAAGTATCCTATTCCACTCATGGCAGACTTGTTCGACAGATTGTGTGGTGCGACGGAGTTTACCAAAATAGACCTGAAGACAGGTTATTGGCAAGTTCAAATCGTAGAGGGCGATGAACACAAGATGACGTGCGTGACAAGATATGGGTCATACGACTTCCTGGTTATGCCATTCGGCTTGACTAATGCACCAGCCACATTTTGCACCCTGATGAACCAAGTCTTTCGGGAATACATTGACGAATTCATGGTGGTCTACTTGGATGACATTATCGTATATAGCCAGACACTGGAAGAACATCTGGAGCACTTGCGGAAGGTCCTAACACGATTGCGGGAGCAGGAATTATATGCGAAGCTGTCCAAATGCTCTTTTGCCCAAAAACAAATCGACTTCCTCGGGCATGTCATTGAGGAAGGGCGGATCAAGATGGACCAATAGAAGATTCAGGCTATTACAGATTGGCTGCCGCCTAAGGATGTCCACGCCTTGACGTCGTTCCTTGGCCTATGCAACTTCTATCACTGTTTTGTGCAGAATTACTCCCTCATCGCAGTACCACTCACAGAACTTCTCAAGAAGGTCACGCCTTAGGATTGGGGACCCAGGCGAGCGGAGGCCTTCAACGCACTGAAAGCGGCTATGTCTAGTAGCCCCGTCTTGGCCCTCCCTGATTTGGCCAAGCCATTCGAGGTACAAACGGATGCCTTCGACTATGCACTTGGTGGAGTCTTGCTACGAGAAGGGCATCCTGTAGCATACGAGAGCCGGAAGCTGAAGGATGCAGAGTGGCACTATGCTGCCCACGAGAAGGAATTATTGGCTGTCGTCCATTGCCTATGCCTTTGGAGGCATTATTTGCTGGGAACCCCATTCGTGGTCAAGACACACAACACAGCTGTTGGCCATTTCATGACTCAACCGAAGCTGAATGGTCGATAGGCCAGGTGGCAGGAACTCCTAGCGGAATTTCACTTCAACTTGGAGTACCGCAGTGGGAAGACTAATTATGTTGCCGATGCACTCAGTCGGAGAGCGGATCTAGCATCAGTGTGCATACTCGCCACCCTAAGGGGGAGCGAAGTAGCCACAACCATAAAAGACCAGATACAGGGTCTACTCATCAAGGATCCTACTGCACAGTATTTGGTTAATTTGGCAGAACAAGGCAAGACTCGCCAGTTTTACGCGGAAGATAGTTTCCTGAAAGTGAAAGGAAACCGACTTTATGTTCCCACAGGAGGAGATCTGCGAAGGACCCTTCTGGCGGAATGCAACGATACTTTGTGGGCCGGTTATCCTGATGAAGACCGCACCATGGCGTTACTTCGCTGTGCATATTATTGGCCTCAAATGGCCGATGATGCCGCTCAGTATGCAAAGACTTTTCTAGTATGCCAGAAGGACAAGTCGGACCGTCTGACACAAGCAGGACTCTTGGAACCACTGGCTGTCCCAAAGGACCTTGGGAAAGCATTTCCTTGGATTTCATCACCGGATTGCCCAAGGTCGGGGATCTCACAACTATCTTGGTTGTGATGGATCGATTTTCCAAGTATGCTACCTTTATAGCAGCCCCACAATATATATCAGCAGAAGATACAGCTCGACTCTTCTTCTCTCATGTCGTCAAATATTGGGGCCTGCCCAAAGACATCGTTAGTGATCCCGACTCGCGCTTCACTAGCAACTTTTGGACTCAATTCTTTAAGTGTCTTGGGTCAAAATTAAGCCATAGTTCAAGTTTTCATCCGCAATTTGATGGCCAGACGGAGCGGTTCAATGACATGCTGAAGGAATATCTCCGTCGCTTTGTAACTGGATTGCAGAGAACTGGGTGAAGCTTTTGAATGCTGCTCAACTATGTTTCAATTCACAAAAGAGCTCTAGTACCAACAAAAGCTCTTTTGAAATTGTTACTGGACAGCAACCGCTACTCCCACACACTGTGAATGCACCAAACATGTCAAAATCTCCTCGAGCTGCTAGCTTCTCAAGAGAATGGAAGGAAAATTTGGAGATAGTGCGGAGCTATCTTGTTAAAGCCCAAAAGCGGATGAAGAGGTATGCTGATCAAAATCGTCGCTTTGTTGAGTATCAGGTAGGAGACAAAGTGATGGTCAAAATCCCAAAGAGGTACTTGTTTGCGGGAGTCCATGAACCTCGCCTATTGCAAAAATATATTGGACCCTTATCCATTGAAAGGCGCATTGGGAAAGTTGCATACCGGGTGGATAACCCAGCTTGGTGGAAAATTCATCCTGTCTTCCATGTCAGTCTCCTGAAAACTTTTCAGGAAGATAAGGAGGATCCCTCACAGAGCCAGCTCACAATACCCAGTATTCAAGGCCTCAATTCAACTGGAAAAAGGTGTGCTAAAGCTATTCTTGATGATAGAGTGATTCATGCCTCAAGGAAATATCACCAAGATTTCTTGGTGAAATGGCAGGGACGTGACGCAGAGGAGAATACTTGGGAGAGGGGGACAAACCTCAAAGCCTACAAGAGCCTAATTGATGACTACCTTTCAAGTAAGGCGCCGAGGACGTCGCCAACTCAGGTGGGGGAGAATGTCATGGGCGGCTTTCTAGCCATGCCCCGTGACCCCTTGGATGCGCCCTGTGGCGTCCTGGCAAGCCTCCAACGTCCAGCGCCACGGTCGGCCCTGTGGTCTTGGCAGCCCCAAGTGACAAGCGCACAGACGCCTCTGTCGCCCCACTGATAACCAGCGCCAGCGCCCAGCCACAGGCAGATGCCCACAGTGTTGGGCTCGCAGTCAACGCCGCGCGCGGACCTTGATGCTAAAGACAAAGTTGCTGCAAACGGACTTGTTTCTACCTTGTAGAAGACTAAGTCCTTTTCATTGTAAATATAGAGTAGATTTACTTCATTTTATTTTAATATGCCCCTGCAACTTCCTTAGGTAAAGTCATGTAACTTCGGTTTATTTTTTTAAGCATTATTAGGGGGGATCAAACATTCAAAACTTTCTAGCAAGCAAACAATTCTCTGTACTGGTGTCTCTCCCCCTCGACACTGCGTAGATTCATTTATGTAATCAAGCTTTCTTTCATTCTCAATTCTCTTTTCTGTTCTCAGTCGTTCACGACATTGGTTTTTCCGTATGGCACTGACAATCTAGTCTAGCGTATGGAGGAGACCTTAGTTGGCGGACAACAATCGTAATGACATCGATTGCTTAGCCTTACGTTGACCTTCCAAAGAATCTCAGGAAGGCACTATGTAACAGTAAGCATGGGAGGAAGTTCTAAAAATAAATTACGATTTTTGTACTTGGGGATTTGGTTTATCACACATGGAAAACAAGGAATTGGAAGCTATTTAAAGATTATATACTATATAGTAATTTTGTAATGCAACAGATACAAACAGAAATTAGGGGGCGAGTGAAGATGCGTAAAGGATTAAAACGAGCACGTAAACATGAGCTTTATACGGAGATTTTGTACTTAGTTCTCTTTGGAGGCACTTATGTCCAGGGAAGTGGGAACCCTTCCTGAAAGTAGCCAACGCATTAAGTGCTCTTTAGGTGTATTTTTTTTTTGGGTTAAATATAAGTTTTTATTAATAGAAATAAAATACAAGGATGGAGGGGGACATAAACCTTACCTTCCAAAATTAAATACATGTACCTATAGTCATCCTAAAGTGTTGACTAAAAGTACCTGAGTAGCAAAAAGAAGTTAGACCTATGGTGATGTAACGACTGCCTATTTTGTAGTAGACAGTCGTATATACAAAAACGATGTGCATATATCCTAGGTCAGTTATACAAAAAAGTACATGTGTTTCTACTGTGACTGCATAAATAAGGGACCCTTCTATATTTCTTTGACAAAAGGATATGATGTTAGGATTTAGCAAAAGAGTGACAAAAGAGCGCACATAATCTTCAATTTTGCTTTGACCTCTGGGGCAAGGAAAGCCAAGTTGAAGATGGCTATTAATGTGTAACTTGTGGTTGCACAGTTTTATTGTTAGTTGTGCCATTTCAGGTCTGCTGTTGTTGTTGCTGTGGTTGTTGTGAGCTTAGTGTTGAAACTGCTGCTGAGTGTTAGAATTGTTGTTTCTGGCGATGATCAAGTATGAGGAGGATGTATGAGGTTGATGTATCCTGCTGTACTTGTTGATTGCTGTGTTTTCTTCTGGGGCTGCCTGTTGATCTATGTGTGGATGATGAGTCTGCTGTTGTGTGTTGCTTTGGAGGATGCTTGAGATTGATGAGAGTGTGTTCAGTATGTGTGTTCTCCTGTGGTTGCTGATACCTTTGTCTTCTTGCTAATGTCCTTGACTTCTCTTGTTGTTTCTGTGTGGATGATGTTTCTGCTGATGATGCATTGGCCGCATTGTTGTGCTGTGGAGTTGCTGTTGTGTTAGAATGTGTCTGTGTGGACTGCTGCTTCTATGCTGCTGTGTGTTGGCTGAATGTTGTTGCTGTTGTTGTGTATCTATGTTTGTTATGTGTTCTGCTTTGAGGTGATTAATGAATTGCTGCTACTGTTGTATTGGCATTGTTGATTTTGTTGATATGAGTTATGTCCTTTATTCAGTGAGAAACTTGCTAAATACTGTAGTGCTTGGTTGTTGTTCTTGAAGATGGACCATGGTGATTGCTGTATTTGCAATAGAATGAGCACCAAGAGTGCTAATACCACACATTGCAAATGCAGCAATAGCCTGATCCAGCTCAAGTTGGCTTCTGTCCTTGTGGCATATATAAGATTCAGATATGACCTTGATCCTCTGGTTCTGAGAAGAGTGATAAGTGTGGCTTTGGTTGTTTTTATTCTGTTGTTGGTGTGGTAGTTGGTTTACTTGTTGAGGCTGTTGCTGTGTGGTGGTTTCTTTTTCTGATTTTTCCTTGGCTTTCTTTATATTTCTGCTGAGGCCAGATATATGCTTTGTGATGTTGGTGATTCCATTCTGATGTACCAATATGCTCCAGTCCTTCTTTTCTGCAGAGAGCAATGAGTTTGTGTTTCCTGATTGCAGTCTCTTTGTGAAAATTTTCTCTGCTGTTGTTGTGCTCTTGTTTTGTTGTAGTGATTGTGCTGCATTGGCACGTCCCTGTTTTTGTTCCTTGCAGCCAGCAAGAAGCCAATTGGTATATCTTGATGATGCTATTGCTGTGTTGCTCCTGCCTTGTAGCAAAGTTTGTGTTGGGATGATGTCTTCATTCCTGCATTCAGCAAAAAACCAGTTATTGCATCTAGCAACAGATAGCAGCATGTTAGTGTAAAGCCATTGTTTTAGCTCCCTCTGTTCTTCCATGAGCTTTTTGTAGAGTTTAGACTTTGCTGTGATCAGGGAGTGTGCCTGCAGAATTAGAGAGAGTGTTAGTACAACATTGTATATTCTTAAGCTCTTGTTGTTAAACATTTGTACAGTGGGGATGAAGTGTGTCTGTGGCTTGGTGTAAGACCACTTGTTCCTTTTCTTGCTTGCTATTTTGCTACCTTCACTCTTAAGTAGGGGCATTTCAGCTTATCCTCATTAACTATTCTTCTGCCCTGTGTGTCTAACTACCAGAAGTCATAGCACTCAATTCTCTCAAATTCTAGTGCATAATTTGCAAGATGGTCAGCTAATTTATTTCCCTCTCTGTATATGTATGTTACATTAAGTGTGAGGGCTTCTTTTAGTTGCAGTATCTCCTCTACTTGATTAATTATGCACCATGGTGGCTTCCAAATGCCATTGATGATGTTGTTCAACAACATTGAGTCTGTTTGCAGCCATATGAGGGAGTAGCTTTGTGATCTACAGAACCTTAATGCTTCCACAATAGTTGTTGCTTCTGCTATGGTGTTTGTTCCTTCTGGGATTGCTGTGCCAAGTGCATATATGATCTCCCCTGTTTCATTTCTTAAACAGTAACCTATTGAGCTCTTTCCTGGATTCCTTGTTGATGCTTCATCGGTGTTGACTTTAATCCACCCTTCATGTGGGAATTCCCATATAACTTTGTTGAAAGTTAATCTTGGGGTGTAGTTTTCCATCATGTGCAAGAGGTCTTTCCATTTGTGTGGGACAATGAGTCCTGGTTTTCTTGCTTGGACTAGTGCTTGTAGTGCTGTGGGAACTTGATAGATGACCCTACTAACTGTAACTGCTTCTCCATGTTTGTAGCAATTCCTTCTTTTTCATAGCTCCCATACAATGCAAGATGGAATTTCCTGTAGCACAGGTTTGAGTCTGGTGACTGTTTGTGTTTTCCAGCATTTGGTTATTGCTTGATGGAAGGATAGGCCTTCAAGTGATATTCCTGCTCTTGATAGAAAGTATTTCCATACTTGAGTTGCTGTGCTGGATGTAAAGAAGAGATGCACCAAGGTTTCCTCCTTTGGTTGTGTGCAACACCAGCATCTGAATGGCATTTGGTATCCCAATCTTTTCATGAAATCATCTAGGGTAGTTTGACCTTCCAGACTCTCCACATGAAGAAAGTAATCTTAAAAGGGAGACATTTAACCCAGATCATCTTGTATGCTCTTTTGGGTTCATCTCTTCTTCTGATGTATTCCCAGGCAGATTTGACACTAAAATTTCCTTGAGTTTGTAGCATCCAGTATGGTATATCCTTGATGTCTCCCCTGTTTGGAGGCTTTATTGCTTCCACTATGTGTGTTGCCATTTCCTGTGGCAAGGCTTCCGAGAGTTTATCTACATTCCAGGTTCCATCTTGTAGGACATCATTTACATTGTGTATTGAGTCGTCAATTGGAAAATCTGCTGGTACTGTGAAGTAGAGTGCTCCGAGTCCTGTCCAGTTGTCATACCAGAAGAGTGAGGATCCCATTTTTAAGTGCCAGTGATTTGATGTTCTATGTTCTCCCTACATTCCAACATCTTCTTCCATGCTTGTGATCCTCTTTTCCATGGAACTAATACTGCATTGTGTTTTTTTGCAGTACTTTTGACATATGTAAGCACTCCAGAGGCTGGGCTTGGTTCTGAAATTCCACCACAGCTTACGGAAGAGAGCTTTGGACTTGTCATGTAATGATCTGAAGCCTGCCCCCCTCCTCACAGGGCATACATAGAGTGTTCCATGAGGACCAGTGTCTGCTACTTCCTCCCACAGTGCTGCTCTAGAAAAATTGAGCAAAGAGTTTGTGGAGATTGTTTATTACCTGTTTTGGAGGATTTACAGCTGATAGTAGATGTACTGGCATGCTTTGGAGTACATGTTTAATCAATACTGCTCTGCCTCCTATTGAAAGTAATTTGCCTTTCCAAGATTGTAGTCTGTCTTGTACTTTGGTGACTATGTCTTGATAATAGATTATCCTTCTTCTAGAATAGAAAATGGGACAACCAAGATATGTGAATGGAAAATCCTGCCTTCCAATGCCAGTGATTCTTTCAACTTTTGCAATCACCTCAGTACTGGCTAGTGGTGCATATATATAGCAGACTTGCTTTTGTTGATTAGCTGGCCAGATGCTGCTTCATATGCGTATAAAACTTTCATTATCAGTTGTAAGGAGGTGGCATCAGAAGAGGAGAAAATGATTGTATCATCTACGTATGACAGATGATTGATTTTTTGACTCCATTTGGGTAGCCCAAAGCCACAAAAGTAAAGGTTTGAATGCAGTGCATTTAATCCCCTTGAGAGAGCTTCAGCAGCTAGGATGAACAGAGTAGGTGATAATGGGTCGCCTTGTTTAACTCCTCTTGTTGATTTGAAAAAACCATGTGATTGGCCATTGATGAGTACTGAGTACCAGTTTTTCCCAATGGTGTCAAAAATCAGACCAATGAAAGCTTTACAGAATCCTATTTTCCTTAGTATTTTTGTCAGAAAGAGCCAAGATAGTCGATCAAAAGCCTTTGTCATGTCTAGTTTGATATCCACCTTTAGTCCTGCTCTTGTTCTTAGGCCAATGTCTGTGATGATTTCCTGTGCTAGAAGGACATTTTCTACTATTGTCCTGCCCTTTACGAATCCTGCTTGTTCTTGGGAGATGAGAGTGGGCAGTATTCCAACCATTCTTTCATGTATGACTCTTGAAAAGATTTTATTGATGAAGTTGCTAAGGCTTATGAGCCTCATGTCAGAAATTGCTGCCACCTCTTTCTTCTTGGGAAGTAGTACCAAATTTGTGTGTGTTACACATTTTGGTAGTTGTCATCCTGCAAAGAATTCTTTGATCATGTTGTGAATGTCTGCACCAATGATTTCCCAGCAGGTGTGGTAGAAAGAGCCTGTGAATCCATCTGGTCCCCCTGCACTATCACCATTCAAGTAGAGAACATCATGTTTGACTTCTTCTATTGTAGGTTTCTTGATCAATTCTGTGCTTTGTTCCCTATCTATGAGGGGCTGGATGTTGTCCAGGATTTCTGAAATCAGATGGGATTGTGTGTTCTGTGAATTGATCTTTGTAGAAATTTATGGCTTCTTCTACTATCTGTTCTTCTTCTTCAATCCAGGTACCAGCATTGTTTTGTATCCTTCTTAGTTGGAGTCTTCTTCTTCTGCCATTCACTTGAGCATGAAAAAATTTGGTGTTTCTGTCTCCATCCTTGAACCATGCCATTCCTGATTTTTGTTTCCAGAATTGCTCTTCTATTGCTAAGTGTCTGATCATTTGTGCCTGAACTCTTTGTAATCTTTCCCTATTCTATTTAGTTGGCCTATCTTCAAATTGCTTTTCATGTACTAGAACTACTTCTTCCATGCTTGCTATGTTTTGAAATATGTCCCCATATGTTGCTTTGCTCCAGAATGACAGTGCTTTTTTCAACTTTTTAAGTTTGTAGTTGAAGATTATGAAGGGGTCCCCATTGAAGTCTGCTTGCCAGTTCTCTCTTACAACTGCTTTGAAAGTATCATGTTTAGTCCAAAAGTTGAGGAACTTGAAAGGCTTCTTGATTGACCATGCTTCCATGTCGCATTTTAACAGAAGAGGGCTATGATCTGAGCCAATCTTAGGTAAGTGAGTGACCTCTAGACTTGGGAATGTTTGTTGGAATTCCGCATTGGCTAAGCATCTTTCTAATCTCTTAAAAATGCAGTCTTCATCTGCTCTGCCATTCCACCATGTATATATGCTGCCTTTGAACCCCAAGTCAGTTAAGCTACAAGTGTTAATGCAGTGTCTGAAATCATCTACCTCATTGAATGGCATTGGCAGTCCTCCAAATTTTTCTTCTTGATCACAGATCACATTGAAGTCTCCTCCTATTAGCCATGGCATTGACATGCCTTGAGCCTGATCATACAGTGAATCCCACAATTCTATCCTCTCTATTGTATTACACTTAGCATAAACTAGTGTGAGTATGAATTCCATCTATGTTTCAGTGTGGAGAAGCTTCAAAGTGAGTTGTTGTACCATGTCAGATAGGATTTTGATCTCATATACATTATCAATGAAAGCCCAGATTTTGTTGGAGACATTAGCCACTGCTTGAGTGAAGCCAATTCTTCTACTATGCCTTTCCAATCTTCTTGCTTGTTGCATTAGTTCCATGATGCCAATGAATTTAAAATGATGTTTCTGGTGTAATGTGATTAGTCTTTCAAAATCTTGCATTGTGTTGACTGATCTGATGTTCCAGATGATTGCATTCATCATTGATTGTTGGGGAGTGTTAAAGCTCTTCTTGTTTGAACCCCTGCTGCAGAGGTGTTACTATTGTCTTTACTTTGCTTCTTCTTGCCTTTGATTGCTGATTTCACTTTGGCTATTTGAGTTGGTGAGACGTCTCCTTGTTTGGCCATGTTGAGGAAGTTCTGGACAGTGGTTTCATCATCTAAGTCTTTGCCAGGATGCTCCTTGTGTTTTTCCTCATTTCTTGTTGTTGTTGCACTGTTGGAGTTTTTTGGTCTGATGATTGCTTGTAGCTGTGGTACTATTGCTCCTTTCTTTGATGTTAATCCAGGGTCCAAGTTGCCCTTTTGTGTTGAATCTTCTTCTGGTTGAGGTTCAAGAATGGCTTGGTCTTGAGATATATTTGTCAGTAGCTTTCCTTGGTTGTTGTTATTCCTCATTGTGGTATTATTGTTATTAGCTTCCTTTTCACTTTGAGCATCCTCCTTAGGTGCTCCCATTGTTCCCTCTTCTTCACTTTGCATTTCTTCTGGTATTTCCCCTTCTTCTGAGTCTTTTCCATTTGATCTGCCCATAGTGTCCCAGAGTTTCTTTTTGAATTTTCTTGCTGCTTTTCTGATTCTGTTTCTGCTGGCTTCTTGTTTGTTGTTTTGGCTATTGCTTTCTCAACTAGAGTGTCCTGTGATGGGGTCTCTTGTTGAGGGGTGATGATGGTGATCTTGTTGGTGTTGAAATTTTTATGCACCCACTGGGAAGTGGATTCCTTTGTGATTGCTTTCCTTGTTTCTGTATGGTATTGTGTTCTTTCAGCTATTGCTTCTTCTATGTTGTCTGCAGTTGTTTGCTTATTGGCTTTGTTTTTCAAGATTGTGATTGCTGATAAGTGAGGTGTATCTGCTGCAGAGCATGTGGGCTCTTCTGCTAAGTGTGATGCTGGGCTTGAGGTGTTAATGTTCTTTTGAGCAGCTGCTTCCTTCATCCCTACCTGTTGGCTATCTGTATTATCATTGCTTATCTCCAAGTTCAGCATGTTAAATTTGTTGGATGTTTGAGTCTGCTGAGCAGCCTTGTCGAATGTTATCATTTCTTGTCCTGTTTTGAACTTAGATTGCTTATGTGCCCGGTTGTCCTTGACTCCCTTCCATTGAGGGCCTGCATTGCCCACTACCTTGCCACTTGACAGTATCATCAGGGGAGCCTTTTCCACCCCCTGCTGTTTACTGAATTCCACTATGTTGGTTTTATCTTTCTTTTGCTCTGCTAATTGTGAATCTAGTAGTTCTAGATGTAGCTTCCAGCATTCCAGCATGTCATGACCTTGTAGTTTGCATTGCTTACAGTACTTGGGAATAAAATCATACTAGATTTTAACCCATTCTGTTCTGACAGATCTTGATGCTTCATTTTCAATGTCCATGCGAACTTTTTTGGGTAAGTCAGCTAGTAAATCCACGAGCACCTTGACTCTTGCACAGCTTGGACGGGTCTTATTGATTGTGGCAGTATCTAAGTGAAGAGGCTTCCCAACAGTAGAAGCTAGAGAGAACAGACACTTTTTGACATAGTATGTGGGAAGTAGGTTTGGGAATGGTATCCAAGCCATCGCCTTTGATGTTTCTTCTTCTTCCTTAAACTTGGCATCATAAATCAAAGTCATCATCTGGTATTTAAATCCGTCGTTTGCTTTCAGGTAGTAGACTGCTTTGGAGGTGAAGTTGATAAAATCTTGCCAAAGTGTCAATCGAATCAGTGCATGTCTATCTCTGAGAAATCCGATGTTGCAATCGCCCTTAATTCCACATTGCGCAGGAACTATTCTTCGGAGTTCTTGGATATCATGCCAACCATATGAGAACTTGCCGATTACTACGTATTGGAGTCCCTCGATTAGGTTCATTCTGTCGACCTCTGCTTCTGTGAACTTGACGAACGGTTGTCCTTGCAAGAAAGAATCTTTTTTGAGTGGTATTGGTTTGATTGTGGTTGTCGATTTAGGGTTCATGGTATTCGAATTTAGGGCTGATGGTTTAAGAAGGTGACTGTAATCTAGGGGTTGCAGGTGGCTGGGGTTTGTTGAGAGGGGTTGGGGAGTCGAAGACGAAGGTTCGCCAGCCGGTGTGTCGCCGGCCGGCGTAGCCATCGCCATTAGCGATGAGCTTCGAGCTCGCACTCTTTCTCTCTCTTATCACCGGACCCTCTCTCTCACTTTCTATTCCACTGCTGCACTTCAATCTTTAGGTGTATTAACTTTTATTTGTGTATAGTAATATTTATATTTAATACTAAAAAAAAGGATTTTGACTTATAATATTTTTTACATAGTTTGTATATATACGATTTTTATTTTCAAAAAATTAAAAAATATATGTCCAAATTCACATAAAAAATAAGTGTTTTGACCTTTGTATTCCGAACCAGCGCATGTCAAACAAAATGGAAATAAGAAATATTCCCTCCGGTCCACTTTAATTTATTTTTTGGCTCTTTTCACACATATTAATGAATTCACCTTTTAGCATAAATTAACAATAAAATTTACCATGTTAACCTTAAGTTGCTCATTAGAAATATAACAAACTACTCCTAGGCTCTTAACTCCAAGTGCAACTTTAGAAAGAATAAATTAATTCCTTCTTGATATCTGAAAAAATCAAATACTTTGGACCACAAAAAAGGCCAAAAATTCACTTAAAATGGACTGGAGGGAGTATAATTAGTATATCCTCTATCCCAATTTATGTGATGCATAGGGGTGGGCATAATTTGGGGAAACCCAAAATTCAAACCGAAATTCAAATATTTTGATTTTTAGTTAATTGGGGTTTCGAATTGTGAATTGGGTATCAAATTTAAGTTTTAAAACTTTAGGGTTTCATATTGGATTTGATACTTTGGATTTTGGATATTCGAGAATTCAAAATTTTATACTTTATATTTACAGCTTGTTTGGATGGTTATTATGTATCGTTTCATAATGTATCATATACTATTGTATTTTTATTGTACTGTATCATTTTGATATATACAATGTTTGGATAGATTATATTGTTTGTCGTCGTTTTATGATGTCATGCACCAATAATATGAAGAACAAACTTGCAATATTATAAAGAAAAAGTAAGGTACGAGGTAAAATTATTGTATAAAAAGATAACGTAAAAGATAAAATAAGATTATTTTATAATAAGAATGGGCAAGATGAGATGAAAAAAATAAGATAATGACGCGACAACACCTAATTGGTCGTTTCATAAAGTGGCACTTTTCATCGTTACATAATGAAAGATTAAACGATACGATACAACAAAATTTAAGCAATAATCAAAACGAACATTATATTTAAATTAACAATATGATACAATACAATAAGTAAAAACCATCCAAACAAGTTGCTGGTCATATCCATTAGACATTAGTCCATTACCCATATGTCAATGCTAATAAATCCAATATCCTATCCATTAGACATTAGCTCATATATCTATTATTGACTACTAAGTCACAATCATAATACTTTCTATTTGACATGATTAATTTTACTATTGTTAATTCTTATGGCCTTATTAATATTTCTGTTGCATGTCCTTAATAATGATCGTATTGCTCGCATGAACACTTTATTTGGATGATTATAATGAGAATGAGGAACTATTAAGGCAATATAACATGAATGCTTGATTTGAATATTCATTTTCCTAAGAAGAAGAAGAAGGAGGAGTTCAGCTTATAGGCTCAAAATCAAAAATTCAAAGTATCTAATTAATTCGGAATCGAACTTAAAAAATCGCTCCAATCCGAGCTAATTTTGATTTATAACGATCCGGTTGGTCATTTTGAGTATTTCAGCACCGAACCCCTATTTATTGCCTTCTCAATGTTATATTGTGGTTATGTAACTTGCCAAGGTGTTTAGTTTTGGTTTCGGGTGAGTTTCAAAATGAAATGGGATACATAGTCCCTGAGTTGGAGTCTTAAGTTGATAGAGTTGATCGTTGTTTGACTTTTGTGTAGATGTCTTCAGAATAGAGCTTTAACGGTTCCAATAGCTCCGAATGGTGATTTTGAACTTAGGAGCGTGTCCGGATACCGATTTGGAGGTCTGTAGGTTGTTTCGGCGTGAATTGGCGAAAGTTAGAAAATTGAAGGTTTAGAAGATTGGAAAGTTTGACCAGGAGTTGACTTTATTAATATCGGGGTCAGATTTCGATTCAGGAAGTTGGAATAGGTCTGTCATGTCTTTTATGACTTATGTGCAAAATTTAAAGTCAATCAGAGTTATTTTAGTATGAATTGGCATTAGTTTTGAAATTCTGAAGTTCAAAAGTTCATTACGCTTGAATCGATGCGCGATTCGTGGTTCTAGTATTGTTGGATTTGATTTGACACTTCGAGCATGTTAGTATGATGTTTTAAAATTTGTTAGTATGTTTGGTTGAGGTGGGCCTCAGGCGAGTTTCGGGTTGATTGCGGATTGAGCCTTGAAGAGTTTCGGGTGACATGTTCGCGAGAGAGGTCTCGCATTCACACAGAGTACCTGGGAGGCAGGTGAATTTTGTTCTCCGTGTTTGCGAAGTAGGCCACACGTTCGCGGGCAGGGAGTCGTGTTCGCGAAGGAGAGAGGCATGCTAGAGGACTTTACACGTTTGGTCTATGCGTTCGCGAATGAGGCTTCGCCTTTGCGAAGCTTGAGATCATTTGGTCATCGCGTTCGCGAGGGGGTTCTTGCGTTCGCATATGAGGAATTTTGGCAACAACATATTTTGTGCTTCGCGAACACGAGGCACTTTCCGTGTCCGCGAATAAGAGCACCTAGGCAGCAGAATTTAAGTTTCAAAACGTATGTTTCATTTCATTTTTCATAATTTAGACCTAGAGAGCTCAGTGTGAGGCAATTTTTCGAGAGTTTTTCAAGGAAATCGTTGGGGTAAGTGATTCTAACCCAGATTGGACTATATTTCATGAATCTATTTTCATCATCTAATTAGTGATTTGAGTTGGCAATTTGGGGAAAAATTATGAAAACTTCATAGACAGACTTTTAGGGTTTGGAAAGACAATTTGAGGTCGACTTTGAGTAATTCTTGTATAGTTGGACTCATTATCGAATGGGTGTTCCGATTTTATAATTTTGGTCAGGTTCTAACGCAAGCCCCGGATTGACTCTTTGAGTTGACTTTTTATTTCTTTACAAAGATCGTAACTTTATGATTCGAAATAGTTTCCTATTGCTTATATTTATGGTATGAAGTTGTTTTGGCTAGATTCGAGCTTTTCGGAGTTGGATAATCGAGGCAAATGCCTACTAGTGGATTGAGTTATCGTTTTTTGAGGTAAGTGTCTTGCCTAACTTTGTATGGGGGACTTTCTCCTTAGGATTGGTGTTGTTTGTGATAACTGTGATATGTGAAAGCCATGTACGCAAGTTGACGAGTATGTGTACGGGCTAAATGTAGAAATTTATCGATTTTAGCTATGTAGATTCCTTTTATGCCTTAATTGAGTTACCTTAAGATGTTATAATCATCATTTCTAGGCTACCTTTACATGCTTTACTTGTCTTATCTCCTACTTGTTAATTGCCCTACATGTTTAGTTGAAGTTGATGTTGTTTCCTCTATTCCTTATTCATTATTTAATAGTGAATTCTTTACTTGAAGTTGTTATTCTTGGAATATCTTGTTGACGAAACTAGTATTGAGTTATAAAGGCCATGATTCACATTAAGGCAAAGTGTTAAGTTGTGAAATACTATTTTGTTGAGTTATTCACTTCCGATTGTTATTATTGAGACTCTTGTGCACGCTACGGTTGAGCTATGGACTTTTTATTGTATTGTTGCTTTCTTTGGCAAGTTGTGATATTGGGCAGTTGAGGTGCGATATGTGATACGTTGTGATATTGATACGCATGTGGTGGTATAAGGTTTGGGGGTTGAAGGCATGTAATGAGAAAAAAATTGTATGCATTTTTGAAGTGTGAATTCTAGCTTGATTCTGTGGCGTTTTTGGGTCATGTAGTGTCGAGTGAGGAGATCAAGATAGATTCGAAGAAGATTGAAGTAGTGCAGAGTTGTCCTAGACCATTTTTAGCTACTGAGATCCAGGGTTTTCTTGGTTTGGTAGGGTATTACCGTCGATTCGTAGAGGATTTCTTATCTATTGCTACACCTATAACCCGATTAACCCAGAAGGGGCTCCGTTCAGGTGGACCGAGGAGTGTGACCAGAGCTTTCAAAAGCTCAATACTTCTTTGACTATAAACCCAGTGTTGGTGTTGCCTACGGGTTCGGGGTGTGTACTATGATACGTCGCGTGTTGGCCTCGGCGCGGTGTTGATGCAAGACGATAGGGTGATTTCCTACGCATCTAGACAGCTGAAGGTGCATGAGAAGAACTATTATGTCCACGACCTGAGTTAGCAGCTATTGTTCATACCTTGATGATTTGGCGGCACTATTTGTATGGTGTCTCTTCTGAGGTCTATACCGAGCACCGGTGTCTACAGCATCTGTTCAAACAGAAGGATCTTAACTTGCGGCATTGGAGGTGGCTAGAGTTTCTTAAGGATTATGATATCACCATTCTATATCATCCCGGGAAGGCCAATATGGTGGCTGATGCCTTGAGTCGAAAGGTGGAGAGCTTGGGCAGTTTTGCATATTTACCGGCAGCTGAGAGGCCATTAGCATTGGATATTTAGGCCTTGGCCAACTAGTTTGTTAGATTGGATGTTTCGGAGCCGAGTCGAGTTTTGGCTTGTGTGGTTTCTCGGTCTTCCCTATATGATCGTATCAGAGAGCGTCAGTATGATGAACCCATTTGCTTGTTCTCAAGGACACAGTTTAGCACGACGATGCTAGGGATGTCACTATTGGGGATTACAGTGTGTTATGGATGTAGGGCAGGCTATGTATGCCCAATATAGATGGTTTGTGTGAGTTGATTCTCCAGGAGGCTCACAGTCCGCGGTACTCCATTCATCTGGGTGCCGCTAAGATGTATCAAGAATTGAGGCAGCACTATTGTGGAGGAGGATGAAGAAAGACATAGTGGAGTATGTAGCTCGATGACTACATTGGTAGCAGGTGAAGTATGAGCATCATCGGACAGGTGGATTGCTTCAGAGGCTAGAGATTCCAGAGTGGAAATGGGAGCGGGTTATTATGGATTTTGTTGTTGGGCTCCCACAGACTCAGAGGAAGTTCGATGCAGTATGGGTGATTGTTGATAGGTTGACCAAGTCGGCTCATTTCATTCCAGTGGTGACTACTTTCTTCAGAGCAACTGGCTCAGGTTTCTATTTGGGAGATCGTCAGGCTTCATGGCGTGCTGGTATCTATTATCTCTAACTGAGGTACGCAGTTTACATTGCGATTCTGGAGGGCCGTATAGCGTGAGCTAGGCACACAGGTTGAGTTGAGTACAGATTTTCACCCTCAGACGAACGGACTGTCTGAGCGCACTATGCAAATATTGGAGGATATGCTTCGTGCATGTGTGATAGAGTTTGGGGGTTCTTGGGATCAGTTCTTGTAGCTAGCGGAGTTTGCCTACATGAACAACTACCAGTCGAGCATTCCGATAGCTCCGTATGAGGCCTTGTATGAGAGGCGGTGTCGATCTCCGGATGGTTGGTGTGAGCCGGGTGAGGCTAGGCTATTGGGTACAGACTTGGTTCAGGATGTTTTGGAAATGGTTAAATTGATTCAAGATCGACTTCATACAACCCAATCTAGAAAAAAAGAGTTATGCGGATCGGAAGGTTCGCGACGTGGGTTGCATCTCATTTTTCATAATTTGGACCTAGAGAGCTCGGTGTGAGGTGAGTTTTCAAGAGTTTTTCAAGGAGATCGTTGTGGTAAGTGATTTTAACCTGGATTGGATTATATTTCATGAATCTATTGTTATTTTCATCATCTAATTAGTGATTTGAGTTGAAAATTTATGAAAAAATTGTGAAAACTTCTTAGACTAAATTTTCGGGTTTTGAAAGATGATTTGAGGTCGAATTTGAGTAATTCTTATATGGTTGGACTCATTATCAAATGGGTATTCGAATTTTGTAATTTTTATCGGGTTCTGAGAGGCGGGCCCGCATTGACTCTTTGAGTTGACTTTTTATTTCTTTACAAAGATCGTAACTTTATGATTCAAAATAGTTCCTATAACTTATATTTATGGTATGAGGTTGTTTTGGCTAGATTCGAACGATTCGGAGTTGGATAATCGAGGGAAAGGCCTACTAGTGAATTGACTTAGGTGTTTTGAGGTAAGTGTCTTGCCTAACTTTGTGTGGGGGACTTTCCCCTTAGGATTGGTGTTGTTTGTGATAATTGTGATATGTGAAAGCCGTGTACACAAGGTGACGAGTATGTGTACGGGCTAAATATAGAAATTTACCGATTTTACCTATGTAGATTCCTTTTATGCCTTAATTGAGTTACCTTAACATGTTATAATCATCATTCCTAGGCTGCCTTTACATGATTTACTTGTCTTATCTCCTACTTTTAATTTCCCTACATGTTTAGTAGAAGTTGTTGTTGTTTTTTTTTTTTTGAGTTAATATGTTATTTATTGATAGCTTAGCAAAAATTTACAAAGGAGGGGGACATAAACCTTACCTCGCCAAAAAAATACATGTATCTAGCCGATTTAAATCGTTGACTATGGATACCATGGTAGTGGGTAGTGAGTCCTATACAAAAAGGATATGCTAGGGGTTCTAGTTCTTTTGTACAAAAAACATATTCCATGCCTATGTTGTTTCCTTGTGATTTTGTTCTTCCATTTTGCAGGATGTGCATTAAGCTAAGCTTGTAGAGGATGATGTTTTTATAGGTAGGGGGTGATTGGAGCAATTGTAATAGAATGAGCTCCGACGGTGCTAATACCACACAAGACAATTGCGCCAATGACCCTCCCCTATAATAAACATATCCTGTTGATAGGAGTGCAGGATTCTGTGTGTTATTGAGTTGACTCTGTAAGAAGATTTCAGAGCTTGGTCTCTTCGATTGCATCTGTTCAAGTCTCCCAGTTGACGAAACTAGTATTGAGTTATAAAGGCCATGATTCACATTGAGGAAAAGTGTTAAGTTGTGAAATACTATTTTGTTGAGTTATTCACTTCCGGTTGTTATTATTGAGACTTTTGTGCACGCTGCGGTTGAGCCATGGGCTCTTTATTGTATTGTTGCTTTCTTTGGCAAGTTGTGATATTGGGTACTTGAGGTGCAATTTGTGATACGTTTTGATATTGATACGTATGTGGTGGTATAAAGTTTGGGGGTTGAAAGGCATGTAATGAGATAAGGTGGGCTTGATACGCGTTGCTAGTAGGGGAACTACTATAAGCCATGCGGTGTGTTAAGGTGCGCTAAAACGGGAAAAGTTATTTCAGGAAGATGATTTTCAAAATTTAATGCAAGGCTCCCGCGGTGATATAAGGAAAGATTATGAGTTATTCTTGTGATTTGAGACTACAAGACGGTATGTCGGTAGTGACTCTTGTTGGTACTTCTCTATTACTTCACTTGTGTTTGGTTGTTTTGTTTCCTTGACTTATTATTTCTTGTTTTCGTCTGTGATGTATTATTTGCCTTGATTTGATGTAGTTAATTTGGCATATTCCTTTCTTGTTTCATTTTCCTTGTTATTATTATTGCACCATTAAATTATTCGTCCTATTTCTTATTTATTCCAGTAGGGCCCTGACCTGACCTCATCATTGCTCTACCAAGGCTAGGCTTGACACTTACTTGGTACTGCTGTAGTGTACTCATACTACGCTTCTGCACATCTTTTGTGCAGATCCAGGTACCTCTTGCCAGTCTAGGCATCAGGGAGTTGAATTCATACTTGGAGACTTCAAGGTGCACCTGCCGGCGTCCGCAGGCCTCAGAGTCACCATCTATCTATTTCCGTATTTTCCTTCTGTTATTAGATATAGTAATATAGGGATGACTATGATACCGTTGTAGAGCTTGTGACTCGATATCACCATATTTTGGGAAAATTGTATATGTTGAGTTATAGAGTTTTTTTAATTAAAAATTATTGAGTATTTAAGAGTTTATTTGTTATTTCAGTTATATTCCGCATGTTTGTTAGGCTTAACTAGTCTTAGAGATTAGGTGCCATCACGACATCCTACAGAGGGAAATTGGAATTGTGACACGATTGAATTTTTCTTCATTCCAAAAATTTAAAATCCAAATTGGAATTTTTATATTCAATCCGGACTACCCAAATGTCCATCCCAAGTGATGTATTTTTTTTAGTTTGTGCAAAAAAAAAAAAAGCCTTTTTTATATTTAGAAATAATTTAACTTTAAAAATTATCATAATAAAATGATTTATAGCCATATATTTTTATGATTTGCTTTTAGATAACAAGTTTTAGTTTTATTTCTTAAACTAAATTTCTAATCAAATAATGTCACAGAATATGAGATAGAGGAAGAAGTACTAGTAGATATATATCAGTAGTCGTAGATATTTAACATAAGAAAATCAAATTTCATCCTAGCCGTCTCTTACCTCCAAAGACAAGAAAAACAAAGATTTAGAATGAAAGGGCGCATAGACAAGAAAGTGGTACAGTACAAGCATTGGTTAAGTGCACATGATTCAAGATGACAAAATGTAATTGGGAGTTCATATCCAATATGTGTGACTTTTTTTTTCATCCCGTGTTTGGTATCCGCAATGAATTTTGACTATATTCGAATTCGTGCCGCATAAGGTCTCAAGGAGTTTTTCATACTCAAAACTTGAACCCGAAATATCTGATTAAGGAAAGGACAGTCTTATTCACTTGCACTACATCCTTTGGTGGTAATATGTGGACTTCAATTAAATTATCACTTGTTCCACGATTATTTTCTACTCCCTTCATTTCAGTTATATGATAATATTTATTTTTTTAATTTGTTCAACATTTTATTAAATTTAAAAATAATTTAATTTAAGTTTTTAATTTTAAACTTAGTGATAAATTTTTATGGTCGCACAAAGAATATGAATTATTTAAGATCATAAGTTTCGGACTTCTTATAACCACACAAATATTATGAAATGTTCATGTTATTAACTTCAAATTTTTTTATATTTTTTTTAAAATTATGTGCAACTCAAACTTGGTCCAGATAAATTGAAATGAAGGGAGTAATAAAGGTTTTTACATGCCAAACACACTTGATAAGTGGCAAGTTGAATTGTAACGTGAAAATGACTTTTCAATCTTTTAATCTCGGAAACGAACAAAAAATATATTAGTTCCT
Organism: Nicotiana obtusifolia; assembly: GCA_002018475.1. Taxonomy (NCBI): domain Eukaryota; kingdom Viridiplantae; phylum Streptophyta; class Magnoliopsida; order Solanales; family Solanaceae; genus Nicotiana; species Nicotiana obtusifolia. The sequence goes on along the minus strand of MCJB01049159.1, from coordinate 29,412 downwards.
TTCTACCTTGTCATAAATATAATAACATCTTTTTCTTTTTAAATTTAAAGTATTTCCCGTATTTAATTAGTATATTGTCAAATGGTGCTGCCGAAAAATGTCATTTCATATTCCCAAGCTACTTGACTTGAGAAAGGCAGAAAAGTAGTTTTAGCTACAAGTTTCTCTTTCTCTTCTCTTCAAGTCATTCTTCCTTCTCCTCCTTCGGCTGTCAACATGGAAATGGTAGCTCTTGTCATCGGAGTGATAGGTAATAGCACTTGGATTGTTTTTGGCAAGCCGTTCCTCCTTTAAGAAATTTGGGATATCAATAATTTTTTAGTGTTGAAATCATGTATATATGTTGTTGATCTTTTCAGGCAACATCATCTCAGTTCTCATGTTTCTTTCTCCAGTGTAAGTAACCAATCAAACAAGAAAGAAAATATATAGTTGCTGTTTTAATTTGAAATGATACATATATACATAATGCAGAGGGACATTCATTAGGATAGTGAAGAATCAATCGACTGAGGAATTTGATAGCTTTCCATACATTTGTACACTGCTAAGTTCATCGTTGTGGACTTATTATGGAATTATAAAGGCAGGGAGTTTTCTTGTATCCACTACCAATGGTTTTGGAGTCGCCGTTGAGATTATATACGTGTCCTTCTTCCTTCTATTTGCTCCTCCAAAAATGAGAGTAAGTCCCAAACTATTTTATTGTTAATCATCTTAGTAAATGAATATTCTACTAATCAGATTATTTTTGCACCATTCATTCAAAAACTTACCCAAAATATAGATAACTTTTGCAATTTATTCAAAAGAATGCCTCTATTTTTGTAACTGCCTAGTACTCTTCCTGTTAACTTTTAGTATAAGTCAACTCACTGTTTGCTGCTTCTCCCACAAACCATAACCATAAAATTTTCTTCAAATGCATTCAAAATTAACGCCTGATCGAATATTATTCAGTTGTTAATCTGGAAAGACATTCAATTTATGAGTTTCCATTAAGTGTGGAAGTAGAATTACGAAACTAAGATGCAGCAGTTTATCGAATATAGTGGTGTTACATTTAGGAGAGCAGAAAAATGGGTCCAGAAAATATTTCCCTTCTGTCTTTTTTTTTTTTGAAATATTCACTAAACCTCACAATTATAAATAAGCCAGCGTCATACACTTCCTAGACTTAACAAAAATTCTGATAGTTTTTGATATTTAGTAACTCTCAAGCAAAAATAATACTTGTATTAGCTTTGATAATATTAATCTATTGCTTGATAGTATTTTTCAATCTATGTATAACTAGTACATATATTAATTTTACATCCTATTTGGTATTATTTTATGTATAACTAATGCATTGTAAACCATAGCATTAGTAATACTATGGTTTTTAAATTTATGGATAAGCATGTATACTCCCCTCTGCAATGCATGTTATTTTTAATACAACAAATCAAACAGTGGATAAGAAATAAATCCAGCATAACTAATCTCAACATAACTAATCTCAGCATTACTAATCTCATCATTACAAATACACCATATTCAATATTATTCTTATATAACATCGTGTACTGAATTGTTATAGAGAAATATCAACATCCTATCATATACTAATTAAGATTTAAAAGCCAAATTAATTTTTTTTAGTTGAACTGATGTCGTGCTTCTATTTTTGTTTTTTCTTTCCTAACTTTTTTACAGTTAAAGACTGCGGTACTAGTTGTGGTTTTAAATGTGGTGTTTTCAGCGACAGCTATTCTGTTGGCACACTTTGGATCTCATGGAGAGAGGAGAGTTGATGTTATTGGTTTCTTGTGCTCAGCTCTAAATATTGTCATGTATAGTTCCCCTCTTAGCGTGGTGGTAAGCCCTTTTCCTTTAATTTAATAAAGATTAGTGGGAGGGTATGCATTTTGCGCCTGTATATAATCAATAAGTATATAATTAAACGAATTAGATAAGTATTTTAATAATAAAATTAAGTTATAAAATAAGAACTAAAAAAAGTGTAAGTTCTTAAAAATATTTAATGTTCATCATATTTAGCTAGATCTTATATGTTGTTGCTTCTTTTTGACTGTTTTTGAGTCAAGGGTCTACTGGAAACAATATCTTTACCTTCTTAAGGTAAAAGTAAGGTATACGTACATATTAATCTTCTCAGACCCCAATTGTCGAATCCCCTAGATTTTTTGTTATTGTTGTTGTTGTCGTCGTCATGTTTAGCTAAATCAACAAAGGAACTATTATAATCATTCACAAAAGAACTCTTACTTTGGTTTGTATTTGAGCTTGTCACTTATCTCTCAACCATACGTTAAACAATAAATAATATCTTCAAATTTAAATTTCTGGCCCCAAAATTATCTTTTTATAGTATCTTTTTTCTCTTACTATTAAATCCTCAACTTTTTCTTCACGTATCAAAGTTCTAAAAAAGTCCTTTCAAAATATTCAGATGTACTTTTATATTTTTGGTTAAGTAATATTACAATAAATTTTAAAATGTTAGCACTAATAGTAACATGTTAAAAATATTTAAACATAGTATATATAAAAGCAAAAGGCATTTAATTTGAGAACCTAAATATCTTTGAATATCAAAGGAGTGCCGACCGATATAATTACTGACTTAAGTAACAGTTAGTTCTTACTTACTTTTTGTAGATTTTACCGTTTTTGGTTTACTTATTTTTGTCAAAATACAAATACTGAAAAAATTTATATGACGTATTAGAATTTTTTATATTTAATAAGAAAGAAATTAAAGCACAAAATTTAGTTGATTTAAAATTCTAAATACATAGTAGGGGGAACTCTGTTGTTCTACTCAAGAATGCACAAATAATATGAATAATCAATTTGCAACTAAATCGCGCGAATAACTAATAAAAAGTCTTTGTTTATTTAAATAAAAATATAAAAAAGTAAATATGAAAGACACAAAGTCCTTGCAACAGAATAAATAGCCAAAATATTCGTGAGTTATGCAAGTAGCCAATCGTGAAGTAAATAAAAAAAAATCGTGAAGTGCATAATCAATTTGCAAACGAATTTCATAAATAGAGTTAGAGGCTGATTTAAAGTCCTAACATTATTAAAAATTGATATAGGAGGAATTATAGTTATCCTGCATAGCCAAATAAAGAAACGATTTATACATAAAGTCCTAAATATCATTTTTCTCTATGTAGCTCAAATTAGAAAATCATTAAATGACTATTCCTAAATATTAGGAATATAATTAAATAACTATTCCTAAATATTAAGAAAATTATTAAATTACGATTTTGTCTAATGTTTAAATTTATTTTTAAGGGATAAAAAAGGCGAACAACATTTCACTAAGGACCTTTGTGCTGTTAATTCTTGTATTATTAGTAAATCATTCGCAAAAGCAATACAAATCTTTTTTGTTACGTAAAATTATGTTCTAAGTATAGCAACGATGCCAAACTCATGCCTTGCGTTTAGATATAATCTCTTTGTTTTTTGTTTTTGATTAACTAACTCAACCACTTATGCATGTGGGTTATCTACCTTAAAATTGAAGTTAAATATCAATTTGGGATAATATTGGTTTTGGCAGAAAAGAGTGGTGACAACAAAGAGCGTTGAGTACATGCCATTCCTTCTCTCACTTTTCTTTTTCTTAAATGGTGGAGTTTGGACTTTGTACGCCTTGCTTGTACGAGATTGGTTTCTTGGAGTAAGTATATTTTGTTACCCTCATTTATTTATTAATTAATTATCATCATTTCTATGATATTATTCTCAATAACTTGATCAGTACTCTTTGCTAGATAATCAAATTTAAATGAAGTAAAACGCCTAATATGTGCTAAGAAATAAATTGTACAATCGTGCAAGCAATATGGGGATCTAAGTTAACAATTAGATAAAATAATAACCACTCCCAATTGGCGTTAGACTTGTTCTAGAGAGATAAGCTTTGAACTTTAATTTAGGTTCTTTGCCGGTTCCACGTTATTATTTTAAGGATTTTAATTTGGCTTATTGCATAAAACTCCTTCTAAACTTGGCTCAGTTTGTGACCTGCACATCTATGCTATGAGGTAATTTAATTCTATTACCCTACGAACTACGTCTTACGTCTTTTTAATCCCCCTAGACCAAAATCTATATATGTGTAGATCGGAATTCTTGAATACTTCTCTTTAAAGTACCTTTTTAGCCAAATCTGTAAAAAGCTTGGAACTCCTCCTTAACTTTTGGATTAGCGGGACATTTTGTTTTAAATTTGACTCGCAAATTCTTGGGAATCTGTTTTTTCCTAGCCAGAAGTTTGTTATATGTGGGTAATGACGTTCGGTCGCAGATAGGTAACCAAGAGGACATTTTGAAAATTTCTAAGAGAATTAAGCAAATCCACATTTTTTAGAAGATATAGTTATAGTATAAGCTAACAGTTAGACATTTCTGTTTCCACAAAATGAAAAGGTTGAAGGACAACTGGGTGAATTACGTAAATATTGGGTTTCCACTATCTTGTAAATTAAGAAAATTGTCTAGCTAACCCACTGACCAATCAAAGGTCGTGTCGGAAAGGCTGATATAATATTGTTGGGATTTTTACCAGGTTATACTACATTCGAAAAATTTTCTATGTTTTGTAGTTGTTAATAAGTATCTAGGTTTTTCTTATAAAATTTATAGATTGCTCCTTAAAAGGCTCACACCCTATTATTAGTGCTTTCAATTAAGAGATTCAATTATATCCTTTCCTTTTTCTTCCCTCTCCTTTTCTCTCTCCTTCTTTTTTTTCCATCAAAATCCCTTAATCTACGCCTAGAATCTTCATTTTCGCTCTTCTCACTATTGCCGACAGGTTTATATTATTAAAAAATTATCAATTACATCGTTCTTTTGCTGGGAGACTGGACATGGACAACACTGAAAATGAAGAAATATTCAGGAATTGTAGAATAATTGTATGATAATTGTATCATAATTGTATTTGAATTGTATAAGATACATCAATGCCTAAAACATAATAGCATCATACTTGTATCACAATTGTATCTAACTTTTATATGGTACATTAATACCCAAAATAATACCTGATACAATACTAATAAATTAATATATAATTATCATATATTTGTGATACAAATTGTGAAATTCGTCACGAACTCATAACTGCTCGTAACAATATATAATGAACATACAATTATCATACATTTTTAATACAATTCCTTCAACAATTATCATACATATACAATTATAATAAAATCACGATACATTTCTGAAAAAATGTTATACAAAAATGATCTTCATCTTCTTCATGTTTCAATCACAACTCTACACTAAAAATCTAAAATAATCGTATTATAATTATATTAGTATTGTATCAAGTATTGTTTTGGGTATTGATGTATCATATACAAGTCACATACAATAAAGATTTTAGAAAGAAAGAAAACAAGATTCAAAACTTACCCACAACTTGATTCTAGAGCAATATTCCAAATTTTGTCTGCATTGTATTAATAAGAAATAGAGATTTTGAGTGATTAATAAGAATGATTGAAATTGGTTTTGAAAACATTTGGAAAAGGAAAAAAAATCACAATTAATCAGAAACTGGGGTGTCGCATAGGCCCGGTTTCACCCGTATACAAGTATACGTGCAAATCGCATATCCTGAGATTAGTGAAAGAAAATGAAGATAGACAAGGGCCAATGCATATAATGCCTATCCTTATCATTAAAAGTGAATTTTCATTGATATTGCAGAATTCTGGTTCCGCAATTCTTTTTTGGCTTTTCCTTCACATTGTATTTCAAATATAAATCAAGGGTTCATTGAAAATTAGGGTTTTTCATTCATCTACAATAGTTCATAAGTGAAAGAACGTGATAAACTAAACACATTAGATAACGCGTAAATCTTAAAACGAGAACTTACTTTTTCTTCATGAAGCGGAAGCGAAAATCTGAAACGAATCGCAGCTGGAATCACTGGTCGGTGGTGACTATCACAATGTGTTGGAGCAACCCCTTTCACACTCTAAACCCTAGTCTGACATTAGGAGAAGACTAGGCGTAGGAAAATACTGTAGAGTGTCTTCTTTTATTGTACACAGTAAGTGTACCTATATAGGGAATACTAGGGTTATAGTAATTACTAAAATTACTGTGCTTTGCCCTAGTGGGCCCTAATAGCACCCCTTATGGGTGGACTCTATTTTCTACATCTCCCACTCACACATAATGAGAGTGCTCATCTAGTCTGAGAAACATATTCTCAACTCATCTCCTCAATCACTCATATAGGGAAGTAAACCGTGCGACCAACATACTGTAGTGCGAACCTGCAAGTAGATCATAAAGTATGCAATACCCTAGATCATATGAATCTCATTTGATATAATCTCAAAATCTCATATATCATTATTCCTTGTATTCACAATCATAACTCATAAGTTATAACTAGTGCACCAGTGAACACAAATAAATGAGATTCCATCGATGGTCTTCCTCTTCTCACAATCTCCTTAACATTTTTTGATTGTTTTTCTAGATATGCTCTGCTAGACTGAATCTGTGTACATGGTCTTTTGGAAACACACAAAGATAGCTAACATCACACTAAGTCTCAAGTATCTGATCGAAGTCTTTGAGGGTACAAAATCTTGAGCCATCATAAAATCTCTGGGTTTCACACAACAATAAGTTGAGAATGGACTTATGTTAACCCAATTGGTCGATATTGGCACACGTGGTATGAAACATGTGCTACAATATTTTCTCTTTTTTCTCAAGGAGCGTATGTCTTTATCTCATAAAGAATGCTGTACAGATGATATTTAGACACCATAAGTATCTAAATTTGAGTTCCTTGATCTACAAAATTATATTTAACTCACATCTGGCTCACAAAGTAGACTAGATGAACATTTTTCACCCTAATAACCTTATGTCATTGTTTAAGCGACATTCTGTTTTAAGCGAATAGCTCTCAAATTATCCTTATGATAATTTTGCTTAAAATCATGTCTCATCTCCTCACATCACTAAGATAAGGAGGCGATTGCCTGTGTGAGAAGGCCAACCTCTTGTCTACCCAACATACTTATAAAACGTGAACAAAGAATGCACATAACATTCAGCAATATAAATATGTGTATGTAAATCAACTTTATTGATAATCAAAGAATATCAATTTTGTTAACACGGGAAAATGAATAACAAAATGAAGAATATCAAAGTCTACCCAAGCCTTTAGACCTAATGTGTCTCACAAATGCATCTCTAGACAAATGCTTGGTCAATGGGTCTGCTAACATATCTTTTGTTGGCACATACTTCACATTCACTACCTTGCGCCTAACCATGTCCTCACATAGTTATTCTTGATATCTATGTGTTTGGTTTTACAATGAAACTTAGGGTCCTTGGTGGAGGATATTGCAGCCTCACTGTCACAGTAGACTAATACTGATTCAGTATTTTCATCGATATCCAACAAGTGTTCCAAGAACGTTTTCAGCCAAACGACTTCTTGTGCTACTACGTGAGAGTAACGTATTGGGCTTCCATCGTAGATCGTGATACACATGATTGTTTCTTATTACTCCATGATATGGCGCCATCACTGAGTAAGAAAACTGTCACGACCCAAACTAGAGGGCCATGACTGGCACCGGGGCCATACTTGCCGAGCACCAACGCACATTTTATCTAACTTTTGTTATTATCTATAAGGGCCGATGAGATCAGTAATAAATGGTAGACATGAATCCTAAACAACCAACAATGGCAGATAATGCATGAACATATATATCATGAGCCGACAAGGCTATTATGAAGCTACGTATAAGGTATGAGCTGACAAGCTGCCATGAGAGACTATACAACAATAATTAGTTGACAAGGCAATCCAAACTATACATAAGTTGACACATGTCTATGAGCCTCTAAAGGAACATAAGTGATGCAATATTGCCGGAACAGGGCCCCGACATACCCATAATGCCTATAACAAAAATGTATACCAAGACCACGGCAAGTCCGGAGAAGGGATCTCGCCAATAACCGCTGAACTGCGCAGCCTACTGTGGTGGGGAAGCTTCACCTACCTGTCTATCAGGACCTGCAACACGACATGCAGCGTCCACAAATAAAAGGACGTCAGTACGAATAAAGTACTGAGTATGTAAGGCAAGAAAGCATAAGTAAGAACAATAATGTAAAAAGGAATAGAGAATATATAATTTGTAACATCTAGGTACCTCTGAGGGCTACTGACATGAATGCATGATGCATATATATATATATACATAAACTTTTAAAACATACGCCTCTGTGGGCATCATTATCATCATATCGTACCCGGCCCTAATAGGCTCGGTAAAAACGTACCCAGCCATCATAAGACTTGGTAGAATCATACTCGGCCACGTGGAGCTCGGTAAAACCCAACTGATTAGTGGTTTCACAATAGGTGATACCCGCCGACTATAGCGCGGCTTGGTAGAGTAAAATAGATACATATATATGATGCGTGCTGGACTCATTGGAATCACATTTTGAACCTTTCAGAGTGACGTAAGGTCGGTATCTTCCGTACATGTTATTAGGACTAAATCCTCATCAAGAATCTTATAAGAATCAGGAAGTACCAACAACATTGATAACATAAGAATAAGAGAAGTAACATCAACATCAATCGTTCCATAAGAAGGGAAACAATGTAAGTACTGCTAGCCTCTAAGAGTGGAGTGTCTTTGGAAGCTCGTTCATTACATTACGCACAATCGAAGTCGTGCAAAATAAGGAAAGGGATAGCCTCACATACCTTGTATATACTGCCCAATCTCAAGCTATGGAAATGCCACGACTCCTTAGTCTACAATAAGAGAAATGGCACTATCGTTATCATTTAAGCGTCGTAACGATTATGTATCAACCGTAACCTATTTTACGATGAAACGGACAGCACCTCCCCTATTTATATGACTTCCCACAAGTTAAAAAATTAACCAAAAAGCCCAAACAACATCAATAATAACCATATTGAGCCTCCCAAAACAGTCCACCAACTAACAACATTACTAGCAAACCTTTCGACATATATCTCACAAGTTCTAGCTTTAACGACTTAGCCGTAACTTGGATAATCTTAAATACATGTAGGGAAAGAGGTTCCTTACCTTTATACAGAAAGAACAACTCCAATTTGACCTTAATTGACCACGAAATATCCCTCCAATGCTGCCACAAGAACAAGGGAGCGAAGCTAGCAATCAATTAGGATTTTTCGGCACTAGAATCACTTTAGAAGGATTGAAATCACCTAGGTTGATATTAAAACTTGCAGGAGTATTTTACAGAATATAAAAAACTTAAAAAACCTCCCACACGAGCTGGGACAATACAAAAATCAGCAACAACAAGAAGAATAAGGAACTTACTAGCGCCACGGGATTCCCGACGCTTGATTTTTGTTGTTTGCCCTTTGTTTTAGTCTTGGATCATGAGAGAACCTTAAGAGGGTGTTCTTAGGGTTCTAAGGTCTGCATATACTGAAAACAAATGACTTAAAACCGGGGTTGAGGCATGTTATTTACATCTACAAGTCTTAACCGCTTATGTGGGCCCCACCGAGAGCTGCTTGGCGCAGTCTCGCAAAAACGCGAATATCTCTCAACTCGGAGATCGTATTAAAAAATGATTTAATGCGTTAGAAACTAGAGTCATAGACCTTGAATTTTATGGGTATATCATCCCGTAATTCCAAGTAAGTTGGGAGAAAAGTTTAGTGACATTTGACCTAAAGTATGAATAAAATTATGAACGTAAGTTGCGACAACTTTTGTCGACTTTTGTTTCATAGCTCGTTTGACTTCAAGACTTCTGAAATGGATATTATATGATTCAAATACCTTAAAACATGACCTCTTGGTAGTATTAATCACCTCTATATTTACCCGAAAATACGAGTTACAACATCTTTGATTCGTTTAACTTCTAATACTTGTTAACCACTCTTATACACCTTTGCATCATTTAAGACCAATAGGACTAAATTCTTATCATCTCAAAGATAATATCTTCTTGGACCTACGTAAACTAACTTAATACGTAAGCTACGTATGCAAATATGGGTTGTAACACCCTCCCCCTGTTAGGAACATTCGTCCTCGAATGTAAAGTTTACGGGGATTCTAACTCATCGTGGATTTCTGAGGGAAATTTCTGGCTGAGTTTCCTCTATTAAATGGACACTAGCAAAACGTTCAAGTAGTTAACCCAACCTATGGCCATACAAGGCTATACAAACCAGTATAGCTACGTACATTATCTCATATCACCATTTTGTATTAAGAAAGAGTATTCTCAAGTTATTGCTTCCCTCATAGAGACGTTTCTCCTTCTAATGCGTCCTGCGTTCCCCGGCATCCTCGTTATCTTCATTCTGGAACAAGTAAGGGTATTTAGACTTCATCTCATCTGCTGGTTCCCATGTCATTTCTTCCGTATTATTATTCCTCCACAATACTTTGACGAAAGCTACATCGTTTGTTCTTAGCTTGCAGACTTGTCGTTCTAATATAGCCATTGGTATTTCTTCATATGATAGATCCTTTGTAACTTGTACATCTTTGATAAGGACGACCCGAGAAGGGTCTCCAATACATTTCCTCAACATAGATACATGGAATACCGGGTGGACAAATTCCAATTCGGATGGCAATTCTAACTCATAAGCAATCCGTCCAATTTGTTGAAGAATTTTGTACGTCCCGATATACCGCGGATTCAGTTTACCCTTCTTCCCAAAACGCATAACACCCTTCATCGGCGAGATCTTCAGGAAAACCCAATCACCAACCTCAAATTCCAGGTCAAGACGTCAAACATCGAAATAAGATTTTTGCCTGCTTTGTGCCGCCTTCAGTCGCTCTTGTATCACTTTCACCTTCTCAATGGCTTGGTGAATTAAATCTGGCCCATATAATTCCGTCTCGCCGACTTCGAACCATCCAACTGGTGATCTACATCTCCTCCCGTATAGTGCCTCGTATGGGACCATTTTAATACTGGAATTGTAGCTATTATTGCAGGCGAATTCTATGAGTGCCAGATGATCATCCTAGTTCCCCTTGAAATCTAGAACACATGCTCGTAGCATATCTTCAAGTGTCTGAATAGTACGTTCAGCCTGTCCGTCAGTCTGCGGATGGAATGCCGTGTTGAGATTCACTTGTGTGCCTAAACCCTTTTGGAAAGACCTCCAAAAGTTAGCCGTAAATTGAGCTCCTCGGTCTGATATAATAGACACCGGCACACCATGAAGCCTAACAATCTCCTTGATATATAGCTTCGCATTATCTTCAGCTATGTAAGTTATCTTAACTGGCAGAAAATGGGCACATTTTGTAAGTCGATCAACTATCACCCAGATGGAGTCAAACTTCTGATAAGAGCGAGGTAACCCAACAATGAAGTCCATATTAATCACCTCCCATTTCCAAGTCGGAATTTTTATATTCTGAATCAATCCACCGGGTTTCTGATGTTCAATCTTTACTTGTTGACAATTAGGGCACTGGGCTAGAAATTCTGCAATAGACTTCTTTATGTTATCCCACCGGTACTGCTCTTTAATGTCATGATACATCTTTGTCGAACCAGGATGGATGGAATATCGGGACTGATCAATCTCAATCATAATTTTCTCTTGCAACCCTAATACATTAGGCACACATAATCGGCCCTGGTATCTTAGTGCCCCATCTCCTCCAATCTCAAAAGCCATAATTTTACACTGCTGAACGCTCTCTGTCAATCGTACTAAAGTAGGATCTTCATACTGCCGTGGTTTTACCTCAGTTATCCAAGATGATTTTGACGTATTCTGTATAGTAACACCTCCTTCATCAGAGTCTAACAATCTGATTCTCATATTGGCTAGCTGATGAAGCTCTTTAGTCAACCCCTGTCTACTTGCCTCAATGTGTACTAGGCTTCCCATTGACTTACGATTGAGAGCGTCTGCCACAACATTGACTTTACCGGGATGGTACAATATCTCGAAATCGTAATCTTTCAGTAATTCAAGCCACCTACGCTGCCTCATATTCAACTCCTTCTGCTTGAAGATGTATTGTAAACTTTTGATCTGTGTAGATGTCAACATGGACACCGTATAAGTACTGCCACACAAATCTTCAAAGCATATATTACTGCAGCCAATTCCAAATCATGAGTCGGGTAATTATTTTCATGCTTCTTTAATTGTCTTGATGCATAAGCAATCACCTTCCCACGTTGCATTAATACGCACCCCAAACCTACACCTGAAGCATCACAATATACCACATACCTTTCTGTTCCTTCTGGGAGAGTAAGCACTGGCGCGGAGGTCAACCGATTCTTCAGCTCCTGGAAACTATGTTCACAAGCGTCAGACCGTTGGAACTTGGTAGCTTTCCGTGTCAACTTAGTCAATGGGGCTGATATAGAGGAAATCCCTTCTACAAACCTCCTATAATATCCTGCTAGCCCTAGAAAACTGCGAACTTCTGACAGTGTTGTAGGTCTTGGCTAATTTTTCACTGCATCAATCTTTTGAATGTCAACATTAATACCCTCGTCAGATATCACATGGCCAAGGAATGCTACTTAGTTTAGCCAGAATTCACATTTGGAGAGCTTAGCATACAACTTATGATCCCGAAGGGTCTGTAATACTATCCGCAAGTGGCCCGTATGTTCTGTCTCTGAACGAGAATACACCAGGATGTCATAAATGAATATAATCACGAAAATATCGAGATAGGGCCTGAATACACTATTCATGAGATCCATAAAAGTTGTTGGGGCATTTGTTAGCCCGAACGACATTACCAAGAACTCCAAATGCCAATATCTTGGACGGAAGGCTATTTTTGGAATATCCTTCTCCTTGACCCTCACCTGATAATACCCTGAATGTAAGTCAATCTTGGAAAAATAATTGGCGCCCTGGAGTTGGTCAAATAGGTCGTCAATCCTTGGAAGTGGATATTTGTTCTTTATAGTAAACTTATTCAACTGTCGATAATCGATACACATTCTTAACGACCCGTCTTTCTTTCGCACGAACAAGACTGGCGCACCCCAAGGTGAAGTGCTAGGCCCAATGAAGCCCTTATCCAGCAAGTCCTTCAACTGCGCCTTCAACTCTCGCAACTCTTTCGCGGCCATCCTGTATGGAGGGAAGGAGATCGGTTGAGTGTCAGGCAACACATCAATGCTAAACTCTATCTCCCTTTCAGGAGGAAGACGTGGGAGTTCATTTGGGAAAACATCTTAAAATTCATTGACCACGGGGATTGATTGTAGAGTAGGCGGCTTCGCCTCCGCATACCTAACGCGAACGAGATGATAAATGTAACCCTTTGAGATCATCTTCCTTGCCTTAAGATAGGAAATAAATATACCCTTAAGATAGGAAATAAATATACCTTTTGGCGTAGCAATGTTCCCCTTCCATTTGATGACGGGTTCACCAGGAAACTGAAACCCAACCATCTTCGTACGACAATCAACATTTGCATAGCATGAGGCCAACAAGTCCATTCCCATTATCACATCGAAATCAACCATTTCTAACTCAAATAAATTCGCTGAGGTTTGATGATAATAAATCATCACCGTACAATCTGTATATACCTTTCTAGCAATCACTGATTCTCCTATCGGAGTAGATACCGCAAGTGGTTTACTTATTAATTCAGGTTTGACGCCAAACTTATTAGCCACAAAGGGTGTAACATATGATAATGTAGATCCCGAATCAATCAACACATATACATCATAAGAAAACACAGACAATATACCTATAACAACATCCGGAGATGACTCGAGATCTTGTCGACCTACTACAGCATATGTTCGATTTTAAGTACCATTCGAACTCGGCACTGCACCTCTACCTCTACCACGACCTGTCGACTGTTGAAAACCCAGTTCTGGAGGTCAAACTGATGAGGAAGAACCAGCCACAGATCCAGTCGGCTGAGCCATACCACTGCCTCCTCTGTTAGGACAATCCCGCCTCATATGGCCAGGCTGTCTGCAAGAATAGCATGCATCGGAACCTCGACGGCATAGTCCAAAGTGGGCCTTGCTGCACTGATCACAACGAGGTGTTGGGGGTCTCGTCTTACTAGTATCCCTATGACATTGTGAGCCTGATGCCCGTGAACTCTGGCCTGAACCAGAATAGGTAAATTGATCATACTGAGGCCTCTGAAAGCGTGGAGGAGTACTAGCTACAGATGGCGCCAAACTCCTCGAAGACTGGGGCCTAACACTACCTCTGAAGTCACCAGAATACCCTGCAAATCTCGCCCTCTTATGCTGGCCCCTATCCTGCTCCCTGTCTGCTCTTTGCTGGCGCTTATGATCCTCTAGTCACTGAGCATAAGCTTGAATAGGGGAAATATCCATGCCCTCTATTAAGGAGGCTGTCGTGCACTCATTTATCAGATGTGGTCCCAATCCATTCACGAATAGGTGCACCCTATCGCTCATCTCGGCCACCATATGGGGAGCATACCTTGCTAAAGAATCAAACTGCATATTATACTCTCACACACTCATATTACCCTATCGAAGGTTCAAGAACTTATCAGCTCTAGCTCGTAGTATCTCAACTGGCAAGTAGTGACGAAGAAATGCCTCAGAAAATTCCTTCCACACAGGTGGGGGAGCGTTCGGACCCCTGGATCTTTCCCAACTATCATACCATAAAACTGCTAAATCCCGTAACTGATAAGAAGCCAACTCTACTGCCTACGTATCATTAGCATGCATAACCCGTAGTGTGCGATGAACCTGATCAATAAAAGTCTGCGGGTCCTCCTTGGGGTCTGATCCGGTAAACACTGGAGGATCTAGATTAATAAAATCACGAACTCCCTCACTAACCGGTTTATCAGTAGCACCGGTATTCTGCCTCTGAGCCTGAGCAGCTACCAAGCTAGTCAACAACTATACCGCACTCCGCATATCCTGGTCTATAGTATCAGATGGAGAAATTGGAGATGATGGGTGCCTTCTAATATCCTCTGGAGGAGAAGGAGTAAATGAGGTCTGAGACGGCATCTCACTCTGAGGCTCACTTTGGCCTTCTCTGGCGGGAGGCACCTGACTGGTACCCTCTCCCGCAGCTGTATCAAGGCGTCTACTAATCACTTACTTCCTAGTCGTGGGCATCGCTGAAAAGAACATGGTGAATATTAGAGATGAATACTTACGACTCAGCTCTGCGCACGATCTAGATTCAGGAAAAAGGTAACAACCTTAAATGTCATGCAGCCTCCTGATAATAAATGTGGCGCGCTGGACATCCATAATCAAGACTCTACTAGACACGACTCATGAAAAACCCCAAGGACAGACTTGCTATGATACCACGTTTGTCACGACCCAAACTGGAGGGCCATGACTGGCACCCGGGCCATACTTGCCGAGCACCAACGCACATTTTATCTAACTTTTGTTATTATCTATAAGGGCCGATCAGAGCAGTATAAATGGTAGACATGAATCCTAAACAACCAACAATGGCAGATAATGGTATGAATATATATATCATGAGCCGACAAGGCTGTCATGAAGCTACGTATAAGGTATGAGCTGACAAGCTGCCATGAGAGACTATACAACAAAAGTTAGTTGACAAGGCAATCCAAACTATACATGAGTAGACACATGTCTATGAGCCTCTAAAGGAATATAAGTGATGCAACATTGCCGGAATAGGGCCCCAACATACCCATAATGCTTATAACAAAAATGCATACCAAGACCACGGTAAGTCCGGAGAAGGGATCTCGCCAATAACCGCGGAACTGGGCAGCCTACGGTGGTGGGGGAGCTTCGCCTACCTATCTATCAGGACCTGCAGCACGACATGCAGCATCCACAAATAAAAGGACGTCAGTACGAATAAAGTACTGAGTGTGTAAGGCAAGAAAGCATAAGTAAGAACAATAATGTAAAAAGGAATAGAGAATATACAACCTGTAACATCTAGGTTCCTCTGAGGGCTACTGACATGAATGCATGATGCATATATATATATATATATATATATATATATATATATATACATAAACTTTTAAAACATACGCCTCTGTGGGCATCAATATCATCATATCGTACCCGGCCCTAATAGGCTTGGTAAAAACGTACCCAGCCATCATAAGGCTCGGTAGAATCATACCCGGCCACGTGGAGCTCGGTAAAACCCAACTGATCAGTGGTTTCACAATAGGTGCCATACCCGGCCGACTATAGCGCGGCTTGGTAGAGTATAATAGATACATATATATGATGCGTGCTGGACTCATTGGAATCACATTTTGAACCTTTCGGATAAGGTCGGTATCCTCCGTACACGTTATCAGGACTAAAGCCTCAGCAAGAATCTTATAAGAATCAGGAAGTAGCAATAACATTGATAACATAAGAATAAGAGAAGTAACATCAACATCAATCGTTCCATAAGAAGGGAAACAATGTAAGTACTGCTAGCCTCTAAGAGTGGAGTGTCTTTGGAAGCTCGCTCATTACATTACGCACAATCAAAGTCGTGCAAAAGAAGGAAAGGGATATACTGACCAATCTTAAGCTATGGAAATGCCACGACTCCTTAGTCTACAATAAGAGAAATGATACTATCGTTATCGTTTAAGCGTCGTAACGATTATGTATCAACCGTAACCTATTTTACGATGAAACGGACAGCACCTCCCCTATTTATATGACTTCCCACAAGTTAAAACAATCATCAAACAGCCCAAAAAACATCTATAATAACCATATTGAGCCTCCCAAAACAGTCCACCAACCAACAACATTACTAGCAAGCCTTTCGATATATATCTCACAAGTTCTAGCTTCAACAACTTAGCCGTAACTTAATAATCTTAAATACATGTAGAGTAAGAGGTTCCTTACCTTTAAACAGAAATAAAAACTCCAATTTGACCTTAATTGACCATGAAATATCTCTCCAATACTGCCACAAGAACAAGGGAGCGAAGCTAGCAATCAATTAGGGTTTTTCGGCACTAAAATCACTTTAGAAGGCTTAAAATCACCTAGGTTGATATTAAAACTTGAAGGAGTATTTTACAGAATATAAACAACTTAAAAAACCTCCCACATGAGCTGGAACAACACAAAAATCAACAACAACAAGAAGAATAAGGAACTTACTAGCGCCACGGGATTCCCGACACTTGATTTGTGTTTTTTGCCCTTTGTTTTAGTCTTGGATCATGAGAGAACCTTGTGTTTTTTGCCCTTTATTTTAGTTTTGGATCATGAGAGAACCTTGTTAACCACTCTTATACACCTTTGCATAATTTAAGATCAATGGGATTAAATTCTTATCATCTCAAAGATAATCTCTTCTCGGACCTACGTAGACTAACTTACGGCGTAAGCTACTTATGCAAATATGGGTTTTAACAAAAACATATCCTGAGGTAGACTTCCTTTCATCTAGATCTCCTCCATGATCAGCATCACTGTATCCAACTAGTCGCAAATCCTTGCTGCCTTGATAACAAAGCGCATAATCAGCAGTTCCCTTCAGATATCTCATGATCCTCTTTATTGCTTGCCAATGTGCTGCATCTGGGTCGGTTGATATCTACTTACCAAGCCAAATGCTTGACAAATATCAAGTCTAGTGCATACCATATCACACATTAGACTTCCGACTGCACTCCTATAAGGAACTTGGCTCATTCTTTTTGTGTCTTTAGGAGTCTTAGGACACATCTGACTTCCAAGGTATGGCCTTTACTGATAGGAGTTTCAACTGGGCTACTATTTTGCATATTGAATTGTTCAAGAACTTTTCTAATGTAATTCTCTTGGGAGAGATACAATAGTTTCTTTGGAAGATCTCTTGAAATCTTAACTCCAAGAATATATGCAGCTTCACCCATATCTTTCATCTCAAATTGAGATGATACCCATGACTTTATCTCGGTGATAAACTCCTTATTGTTTCCAGCTATAAGTATATCATCTACATACAATGTTAAAATCACAAGCTTGTTCCTTGATCATTTGATATAAACACAATGGTCTTCATCCATCATGGTAAAACCATTGGATACAACAACATTCTGAAAGCGTATATACCACTGTCTTGAAGATTGTTTGAGGCCATAAATAGACTTCAAAAGTCTAGAAACCTTTTGTTCGTGGACCTTTCTATTTAAACACTCAGGTTGTTCCATATAAATTTCTTCATCTAGTTCTCCATTGAGAAATGCAGTCTTTACATCCATCTGATGTAATTCAAGATCCAAGCTTGCAACAATAGCTAGAACCAGGCGAACAGAGGTAAATCGTACAGCAGGCGAGAAAGTCTCTTTGTAGTCTATTCCTTTATGCTGTGTATACCCTTTTGCCACCAGTCGAGCTTTATATCTCTCAACTGTGCCATCGGCCTTGAGCTTAATTTTGAGAACCCATTTGCTCCCATTTGCTTTGCGTCCTTTAGGGAGGTCAACCAGTTCCCAAACTTTGTTGACTCTCACAGACTCCAATTCATCTTCCATTGCTTTTGTCTATTGATCCTTAGAAGGGCCTGAGAGAGCCACTTTTACATTATTAGGATCATTTTCTTCTTGTAGGAGCATCATAAATAGTTCATCGCCTTCAACATCAAATCGTCGGTGTGGAATCTTTTTACGAGAACCACGTCTTATTTGTGATTCATCATTGTTCCCATTTCGACCAATGTTGCTCCCACTCGGATCAAGAACATTCATCCTTCTCCCACTTGGAACAAGATCTATGACTATCTCGCTCCCACTTGGAACCTGATCCTTTTGGTCACTTCCACTAAGTGTAGAAGGATTACTTTCATTCGCATCTGATGATGAAGGAGGTCTTTCATGAGAAACTAATTCATCATCTACTAAAATTCTCCCACTCAAATGAAGTGATCCTTGTACTTCTTGATCCATTATCTCAAATAAGTTTAGGTCTTGACCTACCTCTCCCTTTTTAGGGAACTCATTTTCTAAGAATGTGACATCTCGTGATTCAAACTCAGTTACACTCCCACTGTTTTGCTAACCTATAAACACATAACCCTTTGAGGTTTCAGAGTATCTTATAAAGATACTTTCTTTTACCTCGGGCCCAATTTGCCATATTTGTGAGAGGAATCATATGTATAGGTAGCACAAACCTGAGGTCTTAACACACTTAGGTCCTGTTGTCTTCTAGCCCATAACTTATATGGAGTAGTAGTAACTGATTTTGTAGGCACTTGGTTAAGTACAAAGGTGGCAGTAAGCAACGCATTACCCCGATAACTAATTAGGAAGTTAGCTTGTGCCATCATTGACCTAACCATTTCTAGGAGCGTTCTATTTCTTCTCTCCCCAACACCATTTTGTTGTGGAGTATTTGGGATAGTCAACTGATGAACTATTCCCTTTTCATCACATAAATTATTAAACTGGGTTGATAAGTATTCACGACCACGGACAATTCGAAGAGCTTTTATCTTCTTGTGTATTGATTTTCCACTAAGCTCATATAGCGTTTGAAGCAACTTATTGCTTCTGATTTGTGGGAATTAAATAGACATAACTAAAACGGGTATAGTCATTAATAAATATGATGAAATAACTTGCTCCATGCCCAGCCTTAACATTCATAGGCCCACAGATGTCCGAATGGACTAATTGCAAAAGATATCCAGCTCTAGTCGCCTGACCAAAACGTTTTCTTGCAGATTTTCCAGCTAGACAATTTTCACAAGTGGACAATTCCACATGTTCAATGTTGGAAAGCAAACCTTGTTTTGCTAATCTTTTCATTCTTTGTTGGCCAATATGACCAAGTCTAGCATACCATATATTTGCATCACTATCATTTTTATGTGAAGAAACAAACATAGAAAAACTAGTATTATTGTTAAATGAATCATAATCCAAATCCATAACAATTAAACCTCTGATCACATGACCAAAACCAAATAATGTTGGACCAAAAGTCAACTTAGCAGAATTGCCATGATAAAACAAGTCAAATCCTAGCTTAAGCAAAACTGAAACTGAAATAACACTCCGGCGAATTTTTGGTGCAAAGAGAACATCATGTAGTATTAGGTCTCGACCACCATGGAGGACTAACTTGGATGTACCGATCCCTTCAACATACCTTTATTGTTGTTGCCCACATATATCCACTTTGCTCTACATGGAACTCGCCGAAATTCAACAGTGGTGCTGCATTCCCAAGCTATGTGGTCCGTTGCTCCTAGTCTACAATCCGCAAAAGATTAGATTCAGTTAGAAAACAGAACTAGACACACAAAATTCACTAATTCGAGCATCGTGAAATACCTTTCTAGGTGGCTCAGACAATCTCTAGCATAATGACCCTTTTTGTCACAATTATAGCATTTCACTTTAGCAACTTTGGCACGTTTGGAACGTCTGTTCTTGTCGTTTTCAGTCTTTGCCCTTTTGCATGCGGCTGGCTGAGCTTGAGGTGGCCCTCTCTTCTTTCCCTAGTTCCTTTTTTTTGAATCACTCTTGGTTTTGGAGGTTGTTGCCATGTGCAACTTAGCTAGTGGCTTTGCTGCCTCAAACCGTTCCTCTTCTAACTCAAGATGCCTCCGGACATCTTCTAGAGTTGTGATTCTTTCATTATGGGTCAAATGTATTTTTCATATGATCCTAACAACTAGGTAAAGAGCGTATGAAAACTTGAATTTTTTTTCATCGGTCAACACATGACCAACATCTTTCAACTCCCCGGTCATATTTGTCATTTGCCTCAGATGTATTTTCATTGAATGTTCTGAGCATTTCTTATATGAATCAAATTTGATCGTTAAGGATCGCAACCTTGCAGTGGAACAAATACCAAATATTTTTCTCAAAGCATTCCAAAGATCCATAGCTCTTTGGTGATCCATAAACTCCCTTAGGATGTCATCATCCAAGGTGCTCAACAACATAATGTGAGCAATGTAGTTCTTTTTCTTCCAACCGTCATAGGCTTCATGCTCACGACTATGTTGAACAGTATTGTCTTCCTCAAGCTCAGTCATGATATTGTTAATGGCCTCTAGAGCCTCTTTCTCTTCTAGCACATCGTGGACTTTCAAGCTCCAGAATTCATAGTTGTCACCATAAGTGGGCCTTTAGCCCAAGTTCATAAATCTGCCAAAAAGAATAGTGGCCCAGGTGGTCATTTCATCAGAAGCCCAAGCTTCTTAAAGACTTTATCAAGTCTGCCATTTATGGTGGGCCTTTAACCCAAAGACTTAAACAAAGTATTTATCAAATTGAGTCTTTAACCCCTTTTATTTTGAAAAATTTTTCAGCGAATGGTTTTGGAAGAACTTCTCCTCTTTTCACGTTACTGTCGTTGCTAGCCCTCCCCCTTTTTCTATTTTTTTTATCATCTTCCTTCAAGCTATTCTTAGCCCCCTCTGCCATGCCATGAGAGCACACCGCTCCTTTCCTTAGAAGAGATTATTTCTTTCTTTCTTTTTCTTCTTAATCACTACAAATAATATAAGCTTAGTGAAGGATTTTGAAGGGAGAAACATGTTTCTCTTCTTCCTTCACATGCCGCAGCCATCACTTCCATGGCTATTGGAGCATGAAGCTCCATGTCTACTTGACTTTCAAGCACCCACCGTCCTTTTGACAGTGGTTAGCGGCGGTGCTAGGTGGCGATGGGGCAGATTAGGGCTGCTTGTCGATTTTTTGTTTTTAATTAAATAAGCCCAACTGTTCGTTGCGGCTTACTGCCGCTTCTTGTCGGAGTTATGACGGCGACCACGGTGGATTTCAGGCAGCAATTAGGCAGAAAAGTTAAGGGTCAAATTCTCTCTCCCTTTGTTTTTTGATCAATTTCGAAAAATTGACTTAAAAAAATTATCATATGAAACTTGAGCAAACATTGATTCAAAATTGTATTCTAAATCAATATCGAAATTTTTTGTTAATTACATACAAAATAACAACATATTCATAGATCTAAGTTCAACTGACGTATATATAATTTTTAAATCTAGAAACTGAAAAAATATCATTCAAAAGTTGAATAGATTAGCCAATCCCAATTGCACAGAAAATTCTAAATAGATAAGCACATAGTTTTAGATTCACGTAAAAAAGAATTAGAACTATTCTATCAATTTTTTGGAGGGGAAAACCGGCGTGTGGCTCTGATACCGATGAAAGAACGCGATAAACTAAACACATTAGATAGCGCGTAAATCGTAAAACGAGAACTTACTTGTTCTTCGTGAAGAGGGAGCGAAAATCTGAAATGAACCGCGGCTGAAATCACTGGTCGGTAGTGGTTTTCATAGTGTGTTGGAGCAAACCCTATTCCATAGTCTAAATCCTAGTCTGACTTTAGGAGAAGACTAGGCGTAGGAAAATACTGCAGAGTGTCTTCTTTTATTGTACACAGCAAATGTACTCATACAGGGAATATTAGGGTTACAGTTATTACTAAAATTACTTTGCTTTGCTCTAGTGGGCCCTAATAGTACCTCTTATGGGTGGACTCTATTTTCTACAGTAAGAATGACTATCAAGTAGAAATTATACTAGGTAGCCACTCTAAATGGCTGCTATTTAAAAATTAACCAGTACGTCTTGAATTTCAGTTTTCAGAGACAAAAATATTGTGAATTGTTTTGAAATTAAGATTTTTAATTTTAAATTTTAAGACAAAATAAATACTGTCTAATATCTAAATAGCATCCCTAAAAATATTTATCTGTGTACTTGGCACTTGCCCTGACTATCAAGTCAAAGAAAAAAATTGTTGTGGCCCCATGATGGACCCTACACTTTAACCAATTCAAAGTGTTCTTGCATTAATACAGACAGAGGCAGACTTAGAGTGTCTGAAGTAGGTACAATTCTAGCATAAAATTTGGAAAGTGTAATATAAATTGGAAGTTTTGAACCCACATTTTTAAAGAAATTAGAATTTCGAACCATAAATTCTGAATTTACTTTTTCTAACTACTAATAATGCGGCATACTTTTAAGGTACCAAACGGGATAGGATGTCTGCTGGGAACGGCACAGCTGGTGATATACGCCATTTACCGAAAGGGTAAATCAGTGAAGCACACAGCTGACTTGGAGGAAGGAGGGCAGATAGAGCATCTTCTTCCACCTTCTGCCACCACAAATAATGGAGAGTGAAATTAGCAAGTGCAATGGATTGGCACCATTGAAACAAAAGAGTCAAAGCACCAACTTTTACTGCTCCTCTATGCATGGAGTATATCCTACTTTATCATTCTGTTTCACTTAACTTATTTCTGCAATGTTCTTATTCTCCAAATTAAATTTGAAGCTAGTTGATTTATTTTTGTTCGCTGATACTCTTTTTATTGGGTTCTTCTTCTTTCTCAATTCTGTGTTACTGGTAATATTCTTCAAATTTAAAAAGCTATCTTCAGCTATTACTTAGTTAATCTACTGCTATTTTTATTTACTTAAAAACATTAGTGAACAAGAAGCTGAAACGGTCGCTATATGACTTATGATTGCTAGTGTTACTTTTTCATTACCAATATGTTTGCAATGATACTCTGGTGTAAAACACGTCCAAAATTGGATAATAAAGATTACTGTACTTGGTCGGATGCAATCGAGCATACAAGAAAGATTGGGCTCGAGTGTAGTCCAGGATCGGATTGCTTCAAATCGGAACTAGTATTTCGGGAAGGAAAGCTCGAGGTCAGGCATAATTGGGTTCGGAGTCAGAGCAGTCGGAATAAGGCGGTTGAGACCGGTCTGGTTAAAGGCATTTTATGGTAAAATATCAGTTTTGTGTAACGGAAAGGCCGGAAAGCTCGTGATATATAAATATCTCGGCGGGAATCACGGCCCTAATCCTCAGAAACGTTAGGTCAATATTTTTAGGGATAAACCATCCTATAATTAAGTTTTTTACCATATGTAGAACTCTCCTCTTTCCTATAAAGGGGCATTTAATTTCATTGTACAAGGAACACACATACTACTTCCAATACTAATTATCAATTTCTGTCTATCTCTTACAAAAGTTATCTATTTTTTATTGCATATTGCTCCATCACAGAAGTTCCATTCAACCTCAACAGTTTGGTTGCTCCTTTATTTACTTAAGTCAATTCTTATTTACTGTTATATTTTTCATTGTATCAAATCATTTCACGTATCCTTAATACCACGTACAAATTCAATTGTTACTCGTATTTTAGGGTAAATAGTTTGGCGCCCACCGTGGGGCTAAGGATAATAGTGAATTTTTGATACAATTCTCTACCACACACTATTTTACGCTTGTTCTTTGCAGAGTTTTCTGTTTTTCAGATTACAATATAGTCATGTCGCACTCACTTCCCATCAATAACGAGTTCAACCACAAAGGCGAAAACAACATAATGCCCGGTAACGAGGTTCCCATCGATGCCAACTCTCAAATGGCGGTTGATGCTGATCAGACCTCCGACCCGTCGAACAGCGTTCGGGGAGAACACCATTCAAGGATTCAACATAATGAAGGGGACGAGATCAGCCTCAAAGTGATATTCGACATGCTGCAAGCCCAGCAATCGGCCATAGCTCAATTACAAAGTCGCAGTGAGATTCCGGACACGGTTGGAGCCATTTCTTCTCAACGGATAACTCCTCAAAATGAACCGGTCGCAGTGCAACTGGACGAAAGCGGTTCGGGAATAAACCCCGAAATCATAAAGATGCTCGAGGAGCTGACTAAGCGAGTCGAGTCGGGTGAAAAAAGGATTGAAGCTAACGACAAGAAAGTGGAAACGTATAATTCAAGGGTAGATCAGATCCCAAGAGCGCCCCCGGTGTTGAAAAGCTTGGACTCAAAGAAGTTCGTACAAAAGCCTTTCCCGTCCACAGCTGCTCCGAAACCCATACCAAAAAAGTTCCGCATGCCGGAAATCCCCAAGTACAACGGGACTTCAGATCCGAATGAACATGTAACGGCGTACACATGTGCCATAAAAGGGAACGATCTCGAAGACGATGAAATTGAGTCTGTCCTTCTGATAAAATTCGGAGAGACCCTGTCTAAAGGAGCGATGACGTGGTATCACAATTTACCACCGAACTCCATCAACTCCTTCGCCATGCTCGCAGATACCATCGTCAAGGCCCATGCAGGTGCCATTAAGGTCGAAACAAGAAAGTCAGATTTTTTCAAAGTCAGGCAAAGAGACAACGAAATGCTGAGAGAGTTTGTGTCGCGCTTTCAAATGGAGCGAATGGATTTGCCACCGGTTACCGATGATTTGGCCGTACAGGCCTTCACTCAGGGACTCAATGCCCGAAGCTCAACATCTTCTCAACAGCTCAAGCAAAGTTTGATTGAATACCCGGCTGTCACTTGGGCTGACATACACAACCGGTATCAGTCGAAGATCAGGGTAGAAGATGATCAGCTTGGAGTCCCCTCGGGGTCCGCCTACCCTATTAGAACTTATGATCGGATTAATAGAGATAATTATCGAGAACCGAGGTCAAACCGAGACAGACACCGACCGTACCCAGGCGATCGAAGAGCTATCCCGGGAAGGCAAAAATCCCCCAGATAGGAGAGAAAGAACGATCCCAATCAGAGATATCGAGGACCGTTGCCGAAAAACAACTCCGAAAGAGCCGCTAATCATCAAGAAGCGCCTCGACTATCTGAGTACAACTTTAACGTCGATTCAGCGACTCTTGTATCCGCTATCGGTCGCATTATAGACACCAAATGGCCCCGGCCGCTGCAATCGGACCCAGCCAAAAGAGATCCCAACCTAATATGTAAATATCACGGTACACATGGGCACAGAACGGAGGATTTTCGGCAGCTGAGAGAGGAGGTAGCCCGGTTGCTCGAGAACGGGCATCTTCGGGAGTTCTTAAGCAATCGGGCCAAGAACCATTATGAAAACAGAAACAGACCAACAAATCAAGAAGAGCCGCATCACACAATCAACATGATAATCGGAGGGATAGATGCACCCCAAGGACCAGTGTTGAAGCGCACAAAAATATCCATCACCCGGGAAAAAACGTACCCGAGATTACGTAGCAGAGGGGGCCTTATACTTCAGTGATAAAGATACCGAAGGTATTATGCAACCCCATAACAATGCGTTTGTGATATCGATGCTGGTGAACAAAACCCGGGTGAAGCGTGTACTTATCGACCCCGGAAGCTCAGCTAATATAATTCGGTCTTGGGTCATCGAACAACTAGGATTATCAAACCAGATTATCTCCGAAGTTCGGGTCCTCAACGGTTTTAACATGGCTTCAGAAACAACCAAAGGTGAGATAACACTGATGGTGAACATCGCTGGTACTGTCCGGGCGATAAGATTCTGCGTGATCGAGGGCGATATGAGATACAACGCCTTGCTCGGGAGGCCTTGGATCCACGACATCGGAGCTGTACCTTCAACATTGCATCAAATGATGAAATTCCCATCGACTAATGGGGTCGTCACCGTATATGGAGAACATCATGCTGCGAGGGAGACGTTCGCAGTGGAAGAGGCAGCGTCGAAGCCGACCACTCTTTCCCAAAAGACCCAATAGCAATCAGAGAGGCCACCCTCGACAAATGAGGGTGAACAGGATCAACTTGATGTCGATAATTACGGGATCCCTCGATCATTTGTTGCCCCCGACGAGTCCGACGCAACCAAATCAACTGTCGAAGAGCTCGAACAAATTTCAATCTGCAGCGATGCACCCGATCAAAAGGTATACCTGGGCTCGGGGTTAAACTCCGAGCTCAGGGCAAAATTAATTAACTTCCTTTCAGCTAACGAAGATTCTTTTGCTTGGTCCCATCTAGACATGACAGGCATACCGCCGGAAATTGCAACTCACAAGCTAAGCGTTGACCCAAAATTCCGGTCGATCAAGCAAAAGAGGAGGCCTCAGTCCGAAGTTAAACAAGCCTTCATCAAAGACGAGGTAACTAAACTTTTGAATATAGGATCCATTCGGGAGGTTAAGTACCCAGAATGGTTAGCTAATGTAGTCGTAGTTCCTAAGAAGGGAAACAAACTTAGGATGTGTATAGACTATAAGGATCTAAATAAAGCATGCCCTAAAGACTCTTTCCCCTTGCCCAACATCGATCGCATGATCGATGCTACCGCTGTCCACGAGACTCTTAGTTTTCTCGATGCCTACTCTGGGTATAACCAGATACAAATGGATAAGGATGATCAAGAAAAAACATCCTTCATCACTAAGTATGGTACCTATTGCTATAATGTGATGTCTTTCGGGCTTAAAAACGCAGGGGCTACTTACCAACGCCTAGTAAATAAGATGTTCGAAAAATAACTAGGTATAACAATGGAAGTTTATATCGATGATATGTTGGTTAAGTCTCTGCGAGCAGAGGACCATTTAAGTCATTTGCAGGAAACGTTCGATGTCCTGAAAAGATACAACATGAAGTTGAATCCAGAGAAGTGTGCATTCGGAGTAGGCTCAGGGAAATTCCTTGGCTTTATGGTCTCGAACCGGGGAATAGAAATCAACCCCGATAAAATCAAGGCCATCGAAGACATTACGATCTTCGACAGTGTCAAGGCTGTGCAGAAATTGACTGGCCGGATAGCAGCATTAGGTCGATTCATATCGAGGTCGTCCGACCGGAGCCATCAGGTCTTCAACCTGCTAAAGAAAAAGAACGAATTCTCATGGGGACTGGAATGCCAACACGCATTGGAAGAACTTAAAAGGTGCCTCTCTAGCCCGCCTTTATTACATACGCCAAAAGCAGGTGAGATATTATACCTTTACCTTGCTGTATCGGAGATAGCGGTAAGCGGGGTCCTGCTTCGAGAAGAACAAGGTACGCAATTTCCCATTTATTACGTCAGTAGAACATTAGGAGAGGCAGAAACTAGGTACCCACACCTAGAAAAGTTAGCACTTGCATTGTTGAGTGCCTCTAGAAAGTTGAAGCCATACTTCCAGTGTCACCTGATATGCATGGTGACAACTTACCCAGTTAGGAACGTTATGCACAAACCTGAGCTATCAGGTCGATTGGCCAAGTGGGCCATCGAAATAAGTGGGTACGACATCGAATATCGGCCTCGAACCTCAATCAAGTCTCAAGTACTGGCTGATTTTGTCGCCGACTTCACGCCGTCACTCTTCCCCGAGGTCGAGAAAGAACTCATGATCAAGTCGGGGACTCCTTCGGGAGTGTGGACTTTGTTCACAGATGGTGCCTCGAATTCGAAGGGGTCGAGGCTGGGCATCGTACTCAAACCTCGACCGGGAATACGATTCGACAGTCTATTAAAACTGTAAAGCTGACTAACAATGAAGCCGAATATGAGGCTATGATTGTAGGTTTAGAGTTGGCCAAAAACCTAGGAGCAGAAGTGATCGAGGCCAAATGCGACTCCCTCCTCGTAGTCAACCAAGTAAGTAGAACATTCGAGGTCAGAGAGGGGCGTATGCAAAGGTACGTGGACAAACTTCAGGTCACGCTACACAAGTTTAAAGAGTGGACTTTACAGCACATACCTCGAGAACAAAATAGTGAAGCTGATGCACTCGCCAATTTAGGCTCGTCGGTCGAGGATGAAGAAATTGACTCTGAAAAGGTAGTGCAGTTACTGAGGTCGGTGGTGGAGAAAGGCCATGCCGAAGTCAACTCAACAAGCTTAACCTAGGATTGGAAAAATAAGTACGTAGAATATCTTAGTTCAGGCAAGTTGCCATCAAATCCCAAGGAATCAAGGGCGTTACGCACAAAGGCGGCCCGATTCTGTTTGGCCAACGATGGAACTTTATACAGAAGAACATTCGGAGGTCCTCTCGCCATATGCCTTGGACCTGGAGACACCGAGTACATCTTAAAAGAAATACACGAAGGAACCTGCGGCAATCATTCCGGCTCCGATTCGTTGGTTCGAAAAATAATTCGGGCCGGCTATTATTGGAACGACATGGAAAGAGATACGAAGGAGTTTGTACGCAAGTGCAGCAGATGCCAAAGACATGCACCAATGATCCACCAACCCGGAGAGACGTTGCATCCGGTCTTATCGCCGTGGCCATTTATGAAGTGGGGTATGGATATCGTCGGTCCCCTCCCTAGGGCACCAAGTAAAGCTCAATTTATCCTTTTTATGACTGACTACTTTTCTAAGTGGGTGGAAGCACAGGCTTACGAGAAGGTCAGGGAAAAGGAGATGATCGACTTCATATGGGACCATATTATTTGCCGGTTCGGGATGCCCTCGGAGATCGTATGCGATAATGGCAAACAGTTCGTCGGTAGTAAAATAACAAAGTTCTTCAAAGATAACAAGATTAAGAGGAT
>MCJB01049158.1:0-42209 GCA_002018475.1 Nicotiana obtusifolia | reverse complement strand
ATAAATACATATGTAATACACAGCACAGACTAAAGCGACCAACTTAGCGACCAACGTTGGTCGCAATTTTGAATTTTAATTTTTTAATTAAGCGACCAACGTTGGTCGCTAATGTTGGTCGCTTTTTCTAATTAAAATAACAAAAGCGGGCAGTCACCTTATTTCGCCCAAATTTCCCAAAATTCCCAAATTTTGAAACCCTAAGAACGCTGCTGCTCATCCCCCCCACCCCGCGACACCACGTCCGCCGCTGCTCGTCGCTGTCGTCGCCGTCGGTGCCCGTCGCTGCCGCTTCTCGTCGCCTCGCCACTGCTCAACAGCCCTTCTCTCTCCTTCTCCACACACAGAAAATCAAGGTTAGAGATATTTCTTGAAATTTTATCTTTTACTATCTTGGGTATTGTAAGATATCAATGCATTTTAGTTTTCGACTATTCATCTTATGGGAATAACAGCTTTTTTTGTTATTAACTCATTTTTTATTCTTCTTCTCATTTTTACTCTAACAAACTAAAGTAAAGCTATCAAAAGTTCTTGTCCAACCTTAACAAAAAAAGAAAGATATATTCTGGACTAGAGCTCCTCTTTCATGAGACAAATGAGCAACCGTACTAGCACTTCCCTCATGTTCAACAAGTTTATATAAGTTTAACATATGATAGTAGTTTAATTAATTATCATTTTCATCAGGTTATAATATTTATCCATAGAAATTTAGTTGTCCTTACTCTATAGTGATATGATTATGTAAATATTTTTTACATCAGTGTACAAAATCTACTACTATGATGTAGTGTTTATTATAGAACATACTCGTATGTAATGTAATGTTACTGCTCGACGAATGTCAGTCAGTAAGCAGATAAAAGGTTGGAGTTTTGAATTCGAAAAACATTGACACTACTAGAAAACAGCAAAAAAGGTTAGAGATATTTCTTGAAATTTTATCTTTTACTACGTTTTACTTTAGTTTGGTGTTTCTATTTTATTCTGTAATTTGTGTTCAGAGTCAATTCATGTTATCCCCTACTATAATTAATTGACTTTGGACTTTGCACTAAAAAGTTAGACTTAGACAATAATTAATACCTATTAAATTGTGCATGTGTAGTTAAGTAGTTGCCTAGCATGCTCATCAAAGAACTTACTAATTTAATTAGAAAAATATTGGAATATGAATTAACTAAATTAATTTCCTCTTGTTTTATTTGTATAGATGGAACATCTTACTTGGATGTACAATAGGAATTATCCTAATCGACGGGGATTGAGGGAGGATTTTGTAGAAGGGGTGGATGACTTTATTAGACATGCAATGTCACTTCCACCATACCTAATTGAAGGAGTAATTAGGTGCCCTTGGGTTAAGTGCGACTGTATGAAGTTTGGAAAACCGGATGAAGTTAATGTTCATCTTTAGAGAAAGGAGTTTATAGAAAATTACTTTGTGTGGACTAATCATGGAGAGATCGATGGTAGAGATGGGATATTTCATAATCTAGTTGTGGGTGAAAGTAGTAGGTCGGTGGATAATACAAATAGGGATTCCGGAATTCGTCATATGGTTTCAGATGCTTTTGGGATGCACTTTGGGGGTGGTTTTAATGAAAATATTGAACAAACTCCTAATGATGAGGCAAAACGTTTTTTTGAACAATTAGAGGACGCTAGTTGTCCACTACGCAACGGAAGTCCGCACTCTAAGTTGTCTATTGCAGTTAGATTACTAAGTATGAAATCTAACTGGAATATTTCTCAAGGAGCCATGGACTCTTTCATCAACCTTATGCGTGAGCTAGTTGATCGTGATGTCGACTTACCTGTTGATTTCTATTAAGGCAAAGAGATTGGTTTCTAAGTTAGGACTTTCGTCAATGAGAATTGATTGTTGTGAAGATGGTTGCATGTTATACTATAAAGATGATGCAGGTCTGGACAGTTGTAAATTCTGCGGAAAGCCTCGTTTCAAGAGGCTTTCCAGCGGGAAGATGGTCGCTATCAAGTCGATGCATTATTTACCTCTTATACCTAGGTTAAAGAGGTTATATGCGTCGATGAGCTCTGGTCCTCATATGAGATGGCACTTTGAAAATAGAAGACCACCCGGTGTTATGTGTCATCCTTCTGATGGAGAAGCTTGGAAGCACTTTGATAGGACGTATCCGGATTATGCTAGTGCACCGAGGAATGTTCGGTTGGGTTTGTGTGCTGATGGCTTCACCCCATTTTCTGTTTCTGCAACACCTTATTCATGTTGGCCTGTCTTTGTTACACCATATAATCTACCACCAGAGTTGTGCATGACTAGTCCATACATATTCTTGAACTGTATTATCCCTGGTCCACGTAATCCAAAAAGCTTAATTGATGTATATTTGCAACCTTTGATTGATGAGCTAAAACAATTATGGAACGATGGTGTTGAAAAATATGACATATCAACCAAACAGAATTTCAATTTGCGTGCTAATTTAATGTGGACAATTAACGATTTTCCTGCGTATGGAATGTTGTCTGGGTGGATGACTGCTGGGAAGCTAGCTTGTCCTTACTGCATGGAAAATAGTAAAGCGTTCACTTTGAAATATGACCGAAAGCAATCATGGTTTGATTGTCAACGTCAGTTCTTGCCTCCTGATCATGAGTTTAGAAGGATGAAAAATGCATTCAGAAAGAATAAAATGGAATGTGATTTTCCACCTCCGATACTTTCAGGAGAGGAAATTTGGGAGAAGGTCCAGAACTTCAGTAAAGTTACTGAAGCTCCACCTTATAGATTCCCAGGATACGGTGTTACTCACAATTGGGTGAAAAGGAGTATATTTTGGAATTTGCCTTATTGGAAGGATAATCTTCTCTGTCACAACCTTGATGTCATGCACATTGAGAAGAACTATTTTGATAATTTGTTCAACACAGTGATGGATGTTAAAAGTAAGACCAAGGATAACGCAAAGGCTAGAATGGACTTACAAGAATATTGCAGGCGGCCTGAACTATACTTGCAGACAGCACACAATGGTAAGGTGTTCAAACCCAAAGAAAGTTACACATTCACTTTGGAGGAACGATGGCAAATTTGTGATCGGGTAACGAAATTGAAGATGCCTGAGGGTTATGTGTTGAATTTTGGACGAAAAGTTGATTTGGAGGCGGGGAAGTTGAGCCATTTGAAAAGTCATGACTGTCATGTCTTCATGGAGACCTTAGTGCCTATTGCATTTTGTGGTTTGCCTGAAAGAATCTGGAAACCCATCACAGAGATCAGTTTGTTTACCAAAGACTTATGTTCTTCCACGTTAAGGGAAGAAAACCTACTGCAGATGGACCAGAACATTCGTGTCACCTCTTCTAAGATGGAAAAGATACATGTGGGTTTTTTGATGTGATGGAACACCTTCTAATCCACCTTGTACACGAGGCACGATTTGGAGGGCCCGTTCAATGCAGATGGATGTATCCCTTTGAGAGGTAATATTATATGTTTGATGTAATTTTCTATTTTATTTTAATGTTCTTGGCTAACCTGAAATTATGATAGGACAATCGGCAAATGCAAACAATTTGTTAGGCAGAGGAACAGAGTTGAAGGATCTATATGCGAAGCATATCTTGCAAAGGAGACTGCTCATTTTTGCTCTTATTATTTTAAGAGTAATGTGCCATGTGCTAGGAATAGGCCCAACAGGCACACAGTCGACCTTATGAATGATCCGTCATATCCGCCTATGTCCATATTCAATCAACTAGGCCAATGTTCTAAAGATGTTAGAAAGAGGAGTTTGAGCGATAGGGAGTTCAAGTCAGCTACAGTTCACATGTTGCTAAATTGTCCCGAAGTCGTACCATTTCTCAAGTAAGTATTGATTTAGTAGTTATCAAAACATAACAATTACTGTGATTACATCTCAATGCAACTATTAAAAATATTTTATGTGTCACAGTCACTTCGTGGGTCAATTTGGCCATGATGTTGTATATACGAGATTTATTATGTGGTTCAAACAATTTGTAAGTTTCTCCTTAAAATATTCTAACACTACGTAGGTAAATAATGTTTGGAAGTTATGCTAACATATGAATTTTTTTTAACAATATGTAGGTAAATGATCCAAATAATGGTGTAAACCAATTTTTGAAAGATATATCTTGGGGACCTGGGGTTGAGGTCAGAACAATGTCTAAGTACGTTGTGAATGGATATAAGTTCCATACCGAGGGTTGCTCAAAAAATAAAAATAGCAGCAACAGTGGGGTGTGGGTTCAAGGTGGTGATGGCAACCAAGATGGAGATATTAATTATTATGGTGTGATCAAAGAAATAATTGAACTAGAATATACAGGTTGGCCATACAAGAAATTGATACTCTTTAGATGCAAGTGGTTTGACCCACACCCAAGAAGAGGTACTAGAGTCCACAATCAGTACAACATAATTGAGGTTAATCATACGAGGGAGTATGATCGCTATGATCCTTTCATAATTGCACATAATGTTAGACAAGTGTATTATGCTCCTTATCCATTGGGGCGGAATAAGTCTGATTGGTGGGGTGTAATAAAAACCAAGCCTGTGGGTAGGGTGGAAGTCGAGAATGTGTTAGATGTTGCATATCAAAACGATATCTCCACTGTTGACCAAATAGTGGACGAAGTTTTAAAAAATGATTTGGAACATCCTGAACACATACTGGAAGAAGTTAATTTTTCTGAAGTAAGAATTACAGAAAACGAGGAAGAAGTATCAACCGATGAAGCTCAAACTACCGAGGAAGAAGAATTCTCGGACGAGGAACTATACGACGATGAGCTTTAAGCAGTTGGTTTCTTTAACAACTCTCATTTATAGCTATTTTCTTTATATCTTTCAATCTAAATATGTATTATATTATGCAGATGACAGGCAAGGGTCGAGGTAACAATGATTATAGTAGTTCTCGGGGTCGAGAAAAGGCTAGGAAACCAAAGATGAGGGTAGAAGATTATACTCCAACTTGTCCTGTCGTTTCAGAGTTGCCTATGCCTACGTCTTTTCCTCCACCCCAGGGCTATTCTGAGCTGCCACAGTATCACCAGTCTTACACCTTCGTGCAGACACTAGGTCTTTCATCACAGGGCCATAGGATTGTATGTCCGACATACAATCCAGCTGCCGCACATCCATGTGGATCTCAGCCATCTGCATCGCATGGACCGCATCGATCCATGTCACATCCATATGGATCACAGGCATCAGTGTCGCAGCCACTGGGGTCACAGCCACTCAGGTCACAGCCACTGGGGTCACAGCCACTAGGGTCGCAGCCACTCCGGTCACAGCCACTCCGGTCACAGCAATCAGTGTCACGTCCCCCTGCGGCCCATACAACTATGTTGCAGTCACAGTGCTTGCAGCCATCTTCATCTGGGACTCCATCTATTACAGGCCTTCGCTTGCGAGACACTAGCTCTGACCCTCCTACACCTTCCACACATGCCTCTGATGTACATGGTTCGGACGGTGATGGTGATGATGACGAGGAGGTGCATCGTGATCAATATGGCAGGATCATCATAGTCCCTGAGGGTGATGGGTAAGAGTTATTTGTTATATTTTACATTTATTGTATTGTACGGTTTTACTAAGATATTAATGTATTTTTTTTAATTACATTAAAGGTTCATCCCTAGTAATGTTACTACAAGGATAATCACCCAAGCCACCAGAAAGCTATTAGATGGCCCTTATGCGACTTGGAGTGATTTCCTATTCTCGCTTAAGGAGCAAATTTTTAATGAATTTAAGGTATAAATATTCTTTTAAGCAGTACAATTATTTATATTTATGATATTTCCATCTAAATACTTAACTTTTGAAATACAGAGCAAGTGCGTATGGGAACACCGCTATAGTGCGGATGTAGCTGCTAATTTCCATCTCAAGACTCGCAAGCGGTTGTCACATTGCTTTTCCAGAGCTAGAAAGTCGAACTAGAAGCCCTCCTGGTTGCTTGATCATCTATGGGAGGATTTGCAAAGGCAATGGCTAATCGCAGAGTTCTTAAAGAAGAGCGAGCAAGGAAAGAAAGCTCGTGCTTCTGAGAAGGGAGGCTCCCTGCACACTGGAGGTGCGATCAGCCTCAGTACAATAAAGAGAAGAATGGTACGTAATTGCTTCATTTAATTTTAATTTTTAATGTCTACTCTGTTTATTAACTAAAATTTATGAGTTTTCAGGAGAAGAAGTTGGGCCTCCGATGAGGCAAGATGAGTTATTCAAGGAGACTCATATTGTCAAGAAGAAGAAAAATTCGGATGAAGAAAGGTGGGTCGAGGGCCGACCGTCGACTGTACATGTAAGTTTTCAATTTTCATTAAGTACTTTGATTTACTTTTATAAAACTTTTGAAATACTAATTCAATGTAATTTTTCTTATAGGGTCACTTCACTGCTGAGGTTGAAGAATTCATATGCAGCCAGCCACCATCTTCATAGGGCGACCCAATCCAACCGTCAGACGAGGATGCTGAAAGACTATGGACGCAGGCTGCTGGCGATCCAAAATGGGGGAAGGTATACAGGCTTCCCACTAAGAAATTTCACCGCTATAAATGTGGAATGCAAGGAATAGGCACTTCCGCGCAAGCGGAGCAACTTGATGGGGAGAGCCTCTCCTCTGTGCGGGAGACTGTGGCAAAGCTCACAGCCAAGCTAGAAGCCTCCAAGGAAAGAGAAAGGGTTAGAGATGCTCAGTATATTGCCATACAAGAGCAACTCAAATCTCTCTTGGCTTCTGGCGCTTTTCCGATTCCCCCGTCTCGTGAGTCATCGCCAGAGGCTAACCTTCCCCGTGCTACTTCCTCCCGTCCTCCCCGTTATCATCCCTCCGGTCCTACACAACCAAACCCCTATCCATACCATCTTTGTGATGAAACTTCATCGGACGATGACACTAATGATGTACAAAATAATCCTTGAATTCTAATAACATTTAACTTATTTTGGTTAGCTTATGTATAAGTTCTATTGAACTTTATACTTTGTTACTTTTAATGTTGTTGTTGTTGTTGTTTAATGTTGTTGTTATTGTTGTTTGTTGTTGTTGTTGTTGTTGTTGTTGTTGTCGTTGTTGTCGTCGTTGTTGTTGTCCGTTATGGCATAAAATGCCTGTTTAGGATTTTGGTAAGCTGGCAGGTAGTGTAGCTGCCAAAACAGGCGGTTTCTGGAAAAAATGAACCAAGAAAAGTGACCAACGTTAGTCTCAAGTTGGTCGCTTTTCACTGGAAAAAAAATAATATTATGGAAAATATTTTAAAAACGTGCAAATATAGCGACCAACGTTGGTCGCTTAACATAAAAAAAAAAAAAATCTTCAGTATTGCGACCAAGGTTGGTCGCTATTTTACCCAGATTTTTAAAATCTGGAAATATTGCGACCAACGTTGATCGCTTATCGTAAAATAAATATTCTGTTCTTCAATTTAGCGACCTGGGTTGGTCGCTTAATCAAAATAAAAATAATAATATTAATTATTTCGCGACCAACGTTGGTCATATTTTCCAGATTATAATAAGTAAGACCGTAATTTATATGTAGAGACCAACGTTGGTGGCTAATTAGCGACCAAAGTTGGTCTCTATATGTTCTACCGGAATGTTTGGTCCTTTTGCCTTAGAGACCAAAGTTGGTCGCTAATTTGCAACCAACTTTGGTCGCTAAGGTAAAGGGACCAGCTGAATATAGACCAGGCCTGTTCGGTCGCTTTTTGGTCGCTTTTAGACAAAAAGAGACCAACTTTGGTCGCTTTTTGTGGTCGCTTTTTAGCTGATTTCTAGTACTGAATCTTCCAATTTCTAAAACTCGTGCCGAAACATATCAAATCAACCCGGAATGACGTCAAATTCTGCATGCAAGTCCCAAATGACATAACAGAGTTAATCCAGCTCTCGACTCGCAATTCGAGCCCGATATCAACAAAGTCAACTCCCGGTCAAACCTCTTAACCTTCCAAAACTTCAACTTTTCAATTTTCGCTGAAACACTTCTATTTACTCTACGGACCTCCAAATCCAAATCCAGATCCAAATCGCACGCCTAAGTTCAAAATCACCATACGAGGCTATTGAAATCATCAAAACGCCATTTTGGAGTCGTCTACACAAAAGTCAAACTTCAGTCAACTCTTTGCACTTAAGCTTCTAAAACAAGAATTGTTCTTCCAAATTGATCCCAAATCATCTGAAAACCGAACGCGGCCATACACGCAAGTCATAATACATAATACGAAGCTGATCGAGACCTTAAGCCACCGAACGGGATGCTAATTCTCAAAACTATCGGTCGGGTTGTTACAGTACTTGAAATGGAAGAAAACACTTAGGTACCATTGATTTTAGGCAGACCATTTCTTGCAACAGAAAGAGAAATAATTGATGTCCATCAAGGACAATTAATTTTGCGAGTTGATGAGGAAAGAGTGATTTTTGATATGCAAAAAATAATAACATATCCTGAGGATGAGTCATCATCATCTTGTTTTCAAATTGATTTGTTGAATGACCTTGCAGACGAATATAAAGATGATCAGCTAATTACCGATTCATTAGAAAGATGTTTGGCAAAGATAGGTACCACAAGTGATGATGACACCACAATAAAAAAAAAAAGCTGAAATGCTGGAAAAAGATTCAGAAAATGAGAAAATCTCACCAGAAGAAGTTCAACCAAAAATTAAACTCAAAACTCTTCCCTCTCATTTGAAATATATTTTTCTCGAACCTGAATTATTTTCGGTAATTATTTCATCTTAGCATGGACTATAGCTAACATCAAAGGAATCAGTCCAGCTATTTGGACGCATAGGATCCTTATGGAGGATAATTACAAGCCAATAGTCCAACCCCTAAGGAGATTGAACCAGCAATGCAAGAAGTCGTCAAGAAAGAAGTTGTGAAACTTCTAGCGGCAGGTATCATATATCCGAAATCTGACAGTCCTTGGGTAAGTCCGGTGCAGGTAGTATCAAAGAAAGGAGGTATGACAATAATAAAAAATGAAAATAACGAACTCATACCTACCATAACAGTCACAGGTGGAGAGTCTGTATTGATTATAGACGACTTAATGAGGCTACAAGAAAAGATCATTTTTCTTTACCTTTTATTGACCAAATGCTTGAAAGAGATGCAGGTCATGGTTTTTACTATTTTCTTGACAGATATTCTAGGTATAATTAGATACCAATTGCTCCAAAAAATCTGGAAAAACCCACATTCACATGCCCCCAAGGTATGTATGCTTACAGAAGAATGTCATTTGGATTATGTAACGCTCCTGCTATATTTCAGCGTTGCATGTCGGCAATTTTCTCAGATATGACAAACGTTTCTTGAGACCTTCATGGATGATTTCACACTTTTTGGTAAGACAATTGAAGATTGTCTCTATCATTTAACTTTGGTGCTTAAAAGATATGAAGTTTGAATTTTCAGATGATTGCAGAAGGGCATTTGAGATTCTGAAGAAATAGTTGACTAATGCTCCAATAGTTGTTTCTCCTAATTGGAGCCAACCATTTGAAATAATGTGTCATGCAAGTGATCTAGCAGTTGGAGTGATATTGGGACAAAAGAGAGACAAGATTTTCAGACCTATTTACTACTCCAGTAGAACCGTCAATAAAGTTCAAAAGAATTATGCCACAACTGAGAAGGAGCTACTGACAATAGTATTTGCATTTGAAAAATTTCATTCCTATTTGATTGGAATGAAGGTTACAATATTTACTAATCATGCTGCTTTAAAGTATCTCTTAGCAAAGAAAGATGCTGGACCCAGATTGCTCAGATGAATACTACTTTTGCAAGAGTTTGATCTTGAAATAGACGATAGAAAAGGTTCAAAAAATCAGGTAGCTGACCATTTGTCACGTCTGGAAAATCCTCCAACTGTGGCAACAAATATCAAGGAGGAATTTCCTGATGAGCATATCTATAAAATTGAAACAATTGCAAATCAGCCACCTTGGTTTGCTAACATTGGCAACTACTTAGTTGGATGATGGATCCTAAAAGATTTATCTTACGAACAAAAAAAAAAAGCTCAAAACAGAAATAAGATATTATTTTTGGGAAGATCCTTACTTGTTTAAATTTTGTGCAGATGGCATGATCAGGAGATGTGTGCCAGAATTAGAGATGAATAATATCCTAAACCATTGTCATGATGGAGATGTAGGAGGACACTATTAAGGAAGATGAACAATCGCGAAAGTGCTTGAAGCTGGGTTTTTTTTTGCCTACTTTATTCAGAGATGCAAGAATTATGTAGCCACTCACAGTAAATGCCAAATAAGCGGTAACATTTCAAAAAGGAATGAGATGCCTCTTAACTCTATCCTTGTATATGAAATATTTGATGTCCGGGGCATTGATTTTATGGGTCCTTTTCCTCCTTCAAACGGCTATGAATATATTTTAGTTGTTGTTGATTATGTTTCAAAATAGGTAGAGGCAATGACTACTAGAAAAAATGATGCTCATGTTGTTTGCGCTTTTCTCAAGAAAAATATATTTTCTAGATTTGAAACTCCACGAGTTATCATAAGCGATTAGGGAACTCATTTTGTAAATTAACAATTCGCTAGTTTGTTGTCAAGATATGGAGAAACTCATAAATAGGAACTCCATATCATGCTCAAACAAGCGGGCAAGTTGAAGTATCCAATAGAGAATTAAAAAGAATTTTAAAAAAAATATTGATTTTTCTCGAAAAGATTGGTCTTTAAAGTTAGGTGATGCTTTATAGGCACTTTAAGAGTTGATCTGAATGTAAAAATCAAGGCATGAGCTTAATCATGAAAATAATTGGTGAAAGAATAATTATAGAGGTTGTCGATCTTTTGAGATGTTGCTATGAGAACTGAAAAAGATAGTTGCTTCTGAAATTCTAAACTAAAAAAAAAAAAAAAAAGAGAGAGAGAGAGAGAGAGGATAGCAACAAAGAAATGGTTGCATCTCCATTAAAAAAAAACAAGAAAAATTGTGAAAGGAATGAAACAAAATAAAAGTTATTGTTTAAACGAGAACAAAGGCAATTATGCTGAAGCGATAAAATAAAGTGTATTGCCCGTAAGGAATTTGAGTCACTATTATCCATATGTATCATATCTATCCCTAAGCCTACATTACAACCTTAAAAAGTCCTACATGATCTCACTCAAAGACTCATACATTGGTGGAGAACCACATGATAGTTAAGCTTATGGCAATTTTCAGTAGCTTGAGGTACTTCTTTGTTGAGAGTGATTAAATTTTTCTATCTATGCCCTTCTTTGTTCTATATCTCTATATTGTGTGATATATGGACATGTCTTTTCATTTGGTGAGACACACTAGGGATTAGGAAATATTATGATTTCAGTTTTCAATAGATAAAGTTGTTTGAACTCATGGATAAGTCTTAGTTAATTCTTCTCTGTTGAAAGTTTTCATGATTTTGCTTAAAGTGTTTAGTTTTATGTTTTCGTTTATCCTTTTTTTTTTCAAGGACGAACAAATATTTAAGTATGGGAGAATTTGATAAAAGAAAAATAGCATGCATAAAACAAAGTAATTATTTAAGTCCTAATACTAATAGTGTTAATTTTCGTTGCAGCAATGCTATGTTTTAATAATAAATTCAATATGCGTCAATTTTGGAGATATATCGCAAAAGTTAAGTCTTGAGATTTTCAAAGAAAGAAAGAAAGCAAAAAAGGTAAAATAAGAAAAATAAGGATAACAAAGTAAGTGGCAGACGCCAACTTGCCAAATTGAAGGCAAAAGTTTGGTTTTGCAAATCTGAAGCAAATCTAAAACTTTCCGATGCAAATTTGAAGCAAATGTAAAACTTTAGATTTCATGAGCCATATTTATTGGCTCCTATTATTGGTAAGCGATCTCCTCTACACGTTATTTTTGGGCGTTTTACTCTCTTTCAAAGAGATGACTATTCAAACCTCAGAGTATTCAAATGGACGTGCTTTGTTAAAATTCCATCTCCTGCACAAAACAAACTGAGCACTACATCTCACTTTATGTGTTTTCTTGAGTGAGGTTGGGGTACCCCTCTCTCAAAAGGGCTATGCCAAGGAGAATTCAACTATAAATAGAGAGAGGAACGAGCTTCACATTGAAAAAATGTTCTTGCAGAGCTTCTTCTTTTTTTTGCTTCTTTCAGTACTTTCTTTTCTTCTTTTAGCTATTATAGTATCTTTATTTCTAGTTTCGAATAAATCGTAATGTTAGAAATTACTCTAATTCCTGCTTTTATTTAAATAAGGAGAATTATTCTCTTGAATATTTCTTTATATTTTCTTATTTAATGGGCAAGAATATTTCCGTTGTCAGTACAAACTTCATTATGGAGTAATTTTTCTTGTGTTGGAAGAATGACGAATCTTAATATTTTTATATAATAGTAGATATTATTCCTCAATTCACATGCTTGAACTGAAACTTTTTATTTAAATTTTATCTACTTTATAGTTAGGTGCTATTTAATTTGTTAACATCTATCTATTTATACCATATATTAACTTCTTACTAATTCTATAATCGAGAGAGGCGAAAAAAGTAATATAGTTAATTTTGTATTGGTAAATGTTAACTTTTAGTGACATCTAGCTCTTATATGTTAAAATTCATTCTACACTTATTTGTAACTGAAAGAGGAAAATATTGTGGTAATTAGTTATAACAAGTGGGGTAACCGAAGGATCTTACTGTTTTAGTTCAAGTATATATTTCTGGTTCTTTAATATTACTATTTTAACGATTATTTTTGTATAACCGAGAGGAGTGCAATTAATTGTTCAACTATAGTAATCATATATAAATGTAATCGTGAGAGGCACTTATACATTTATGAGAAATAAAAACTGATGAATAAACATATCTAATATATAATAAAAATATTAAGAAAATTCTGGATTCCAACACCTTTTTTTATTAGATTTGTGAAAATAAAATATTTTTATTGTTCCATTCATGCGTTTTAGTTAGTTAATTCACAACTCAACTCTTTCTGATTTCTCAAATAGTAATTAAAATAAGAATCATCTGTGGAATAGATAAACCAATCTCTATGAATTCGACATCTTTCCATACTATTTTACATACACCAGACACTCGTCATATCTGAATTTGCAGCCAAGAAAGGTTGGCTTGGTACAGGATGGAAGTATTCAGCCACTTTGTCTTACAAATGATATTGGTACATTGAATTGTGCCTGTCCTCAACACAATATGTTGATGATTCTGTCAAAACGACTAAAATTTGGGACCAGAAAAAATAATTTGTTCGTTAGAAATGGAATAACGACTCACAAGTTAATTTGCATTCAAGCTAGAATGATAGGGACATTAATTTCTCATTTATAATAATATTGTAAAAGAAAGTCTGATTTTGATTACTCTACTTTATTTCTTTCTTGCTTTTGTTTCATATTATGTTACTATACCAGTGTTATCATATGTAATATCATCATATAATAAATCGTAAACCCTGTGATAATTATAGTACTAATATTTAACTTTTCCTAGTTGTTATTTTCTATATTAGGTAGTATTTGGTAATCGCAGATTCTCCTTTATAATTGTGCAAAAAAGGACAGAAGAATGACGCACACTTTGACAATAAAGAGTAACAGTTACAACCTAGTTATATTCTGTTATCTGCATTCTGTCGACTATAGCTGGTCAAAAGCGCTTGTTATGAAGCTGCCTCGTCTTGTTGGCTGATATTGCATAGCCTGCTCAAATTCAATCATTTTGGACCGGCCACTTTCTTTCTTGAAATAAGACTTGATGCTGCTGCAACGTAACATATCATTCAGAAAGAAAGTGAAACCTGATGACTAACATGTATTTGCTACTATGGTCCTGAATACAACACTATTTTTAAAGTGACATATGCTTCTCTTTCCTTCAACAGTACTATTTTTGGCAGTCCCTACATTCAAAAGCCATGAAGGCTGTCAGTGTCAAATACTTGTGAGAAGGAGTTTGTGTCTGCGCAAATACATATGATGACATATATGCTACAAGTCATAATGTGGTTGCCACGTGAACACGAGGAGATGGATGGTTATCTTCCTATATTGAGATGTATTATATCAGGAGGAAAGATCCCAGATAGCATTCTGTCATACAAGTCAAAGGGAGTCATGATATTAAATAACTTTTTTCGTATCTAAACATTGACTTGTACGTTGGTCATTGACACCCATAATATCCTCATCTGGAATCTCAAAGTGATCAACAGTGTTGTTATAGATTAGACCTGAAATTTATAACATCTCCCTTTTATGGATCTGTGACATTTGCTAACAAATGGAATGCTTACATACATCTACATGCAAAGATAAGCCAATTAGAACGCTTGGGGTAATCCTTAGAGTAAATAGATCAGGTACCTTCTTAATCTTACCTCTTTCACTATATTTACTCATGATAATATATCATGCATGTTGAATGCAAACTCATCTGCTAATTTTCTCCGGGAAGATCATAATTAGGCAAAACGGTTTGCACAAGCTCCACTACAACAATTCTAATAAATATACAAATTGATACCCAATCTGATTAATTACTTTAAACCAGCAAAGTGACATTGAGAAAGTAAGTATAACGCAAAGCACCAAAAAGCCCTATTCAATAACTTAACGCTACTAGTATACTAAAACCAACCGGCAGTTGGGATAGAAGACCAAATTTTATGAACTACCACCCCCTTACACAATTGGTACACACACACAGTCTCATATTCTATGGTCGACCAATTTTTATTGATCTTGCAAGACTTTCCACTTTCATAGTTAGAAAAGTGGAGCTTTCAATTACTAATTAATATTTATCTTTTTTCTAATCATTTACCTTTATTAGTTAGAAAAGACGCTACTTTGTCATTATTTCTGGATCTAGATTTGTGGTCTTCTAGTGAGAAATCTGACAGATTCTTCATTAATCACAGTCGCAAAGATTCATATATGAAAAAAATTTCACAAGAATCTTGTCCTCTCTTTTCTTTCTTCCCCAAGATTGTCCCTCCAATCCAAAAGAAATAGCTTTCAGAGTTCATTACTCAAATAGTTACTCAACTATCCCAAATTATCTGTTAAAGTCACTTTTCTTTATTTTATAACAACA
Organism: Nicotiana obtusifolia; assembly: GCA_002018475.1. Classification (NCBI taxonomy): domain Eukaryota; kingdom Viridiplantae; phylum Streptophyta; class Magnoliopsida; order Solanales; family Solanaceae; genus Nicotiana; species Nicotiana obtusifolia. The sequence continues at coordinate 27,040 of MCJB01049158.1, read as the reverse complement.
AAGTTACTTAACTATGCCTATAACACTCAGAAGATCATTCAACTAGATTTTTCAAATTTTAGATTGTCAAATACCTATTTTACCCTCTAAATTATGAACATTTATCTTGTTTTTATTTTTTTAACTTAATATTATGATTTTTTCCTTTTAATTTATATTATTGACTTACCTATATAATAAATAAATTTTATTTATAAATTAAAAAAATAAAAAGTATTTAAACATATATAATGCTGGAATAACAAAATAATGAGCAAGTAAAAAAATTAATTAAAATAATTTGTTCATAATAATTTTAGTATTAACAACAAAAATAAAAAAGATTTATTTACACAATTGAGAATGAAAGAAAATAAAGGTTGTAAAATATATTCATGCACATAATATAAAAATAATTATTTAAATAAAGGTATTTTTATAATATACATTATATATGGTCGAAAATTATGCTCAATTATATTATTATTCCGTCATTATATGAGTTGAAATCTAATTTTTTATTTTTTATTTTTTATTTTATATATAAAATATATTTTTTTATAGGTAAGTCCACAGTGTAGATTAAAAAGACAAAAAACTTATAATATTTTAAAAGTTAAAAAAATTGATAATTTAGAGGGTAAAATAGGTATTTGACAATCAAAATTTTAAAAAATCTAGTTGAGTGACCTTCTGAGTCTTATATGCATAGTTAAGTGACTTTGTTGTTACACAGAAAAGAAAAGTAACTTTAGCAGATAATTTGGGATAGTTGAGTGATTTTTAAGTAATGAACTCAATTTTCAGATTTTTATTCACAGAATATATATATATATATATATATATATATATATATATGAGATTTGATGTACTATACTGCTCATAAGCTTGCTTTTGAGTATCTATGTCCAAGCAAGTAAGAGTAATCAGAAATATTATATGTATATGCATACAAAAACTCCAACAAACAACAATCCAAAACGAATTGATTCAAATTGTACCCAAATTTGATTCCAATCTCAAATGTTTACTAAAGGGTAAGATTATATATGTCTCAGAATTTGTAAGTAAATTTGTGTCGTCAGAAACACTCTACTAAAAGACCTTTTGTTAGAAAGCCTTCAATCTACCTCCATGGTGGATGGCAGATGTAATTCCCCTCTAAGCACAAACTAACACGTGAAAGAAAAAAATATGAAAATTGAAGTTTCATTTTTGCTCTTTTAGTTCTTCAGGGATAATTATAAACCAAGGGAAAAAGCAGAAAAAATATATGCACGGTAACAGAAACTAACTAAAAGGCGATAGAGAAGAAATGTGATGCACCAGTAAAGCAGCAAAGTACGTGAATTGATAATTTTGTAAAGATAAGCCCTAATTTTTAGCACCAAATCAGCAGGGAGGAATGCAAGAAAATGAAAGAGAATTTGTGATGAAGTATGGAAAATATTGGAAGTTGAAGCGGAAGACAGATGTCCCCATTACTACAAAGATCAAACACAGGGGTCAAAAAAGGAAAAAGTAATAGTAATACATGTTTAGAGACACATGGTAAACAAAAGGAATAAGGCCACGTGTGCAGTGAGATTTATATTGCTTCTTGTACAACTAGTGTTCGTACTGTTAGATTTAAAACATTGGTCAATGGAAAATTGATGGAAGAAAATGGAGGGAGAGTGAATTTCGTGTTTATATTGAGAAAATACTTAGCTTTGGTGTTAAATGGGTTGGAAAGAAAGTAAACTTGCATTGCTGTCGTTGTTTGGCTTCGGATTTGATCAATGATTGGTTAATTTGTTCGAACAAAATTTCTTTTAATTATCTAATTAATTTAATGAAAATTCACCCACCTGTTCCAACAACCATGCACTGTTTCTGAAAAGGCTGAATTTTCTCAGCTTCTTCTTCTTCTTCTTCTTCTTCTTCTTCTTCTTCTGTTTCACCAGCTTTTTTGGTACCAATACTCTAGTGAGTTAAATCGTTCTATCGTGGGAGGATAATATTCCAGCACCTCGGGTACTTGAGGGGAATAGTTTCCTTAAGGACACACTGTGCATTCAGTGGGCTCGATTTTATTCCAAAATTATATTCAGATTCAGCTTCATTATTTCAACATTCTGTTGCTGCTAATTTTCTGTTTCTTCTTCTGTTTCAGAATATTTTGTTGTTTCATTATTTATAATGGCAATACATATTGTCTAACAATCTTAAGGAAATTATTTTTTATATTGTAATATGTATTCTATTTTTGGAGATTAAAACCTGTGTGGTTTTCTACTCCTTCTGAATTTTTCTATTTCTGATTTGAAGATATAAAAACTTCATTGGAGTATTATAATTCAGAAACGATTTGAAGAATATAAAAACTTTATCATTTTATGTGAAACAGTATATAAAAGATTCGTTTTCTTTATTTATTAAATGTGCTATTTATCATTAATTAGAGTACTGTTTACTGTTCTATTTTTTTTTCATTAATTGAACTCTTGTATTGTTGGCAGTGAGAAATGGCAATTGACAATGGAAATCTTTCTGCGACTATTACGGCAACGACGATAGTCTCGTCAAGTCGAACTGCTGTGCCACCGGCCGAGAAACCAGGGAAATATTCTGGAGCCAACTTCGAAGGATGGCAGCAAAGGGTGTCCACGCTTGGTATGCAAAAGTTCGCCAGTGAAGACCCTCCAGTGCCTGCCGTCAACCTGCAGGACAATGAGAAGTTTATGATTGTTGAGGCGTGAAAACATGCAGACTTTCTTTGCAAAGGCGACATCCTAAATGCTTTGAAGGATGACTTGTACAATGTCTACAGTGCTATGAAAACTTCGAAAGAATTATGGGACACACTTGAGAAGAAGTACAAGACTGAAGATGCATGCTTGAAAAAGTTTGTGGTTGCTAAGTTTCTAGACTATAAAATTATAGCAACAAAACCATTGGAACCCAAGTTCAAAAGCTTCAACTTATTTTCCACGACCTTATTGCTAAAGGTATGGTAATGAATGAAGCATTTCAAGTGGCTGCAACAAACTATCTAAAACACAAGCGCAAAGAAATGAAGTTGGAAGATCTTGTGATTTGTCTCAAGATTGAGGAAGACAACAAAACAGTCGAGAAGAAGTCTCGTGGAAATTCAACGATTATGGGAGCTAATATCATTGAGGAGACTGCTCCAAAAAGTAAGAAGAGGAAGAGGTCTTCTGGACAGACTAAGGAGCAGAACAAAAATATTCAAGGGCAACTGCTACAATTGCGGAAAAGCTGGTCACAAAGCCCCTGATTGTTGTCTCCTGAAAAAGGATAAGAAAAAGGGACAGGCCAACATAGTGGAGAAGAATGATGACATTGATGATCTGTGTGTAATGCTAGTTGGAAATCCGAAGGAGTAGTGGATTGACTTTGGAGCCACTCGACATATTTTTGCTGTCAAAGAAGCATTTGCGACTTACTCTACTGTTGGTCCCGAAGAAGAGCTTTCAATGAAAAATACTGCATGAGGGTTATGGGAAGATATTCCTGAAGATGACTTCCGGCAAGGTGTTATGCTCAACAACATTCTTCATCTTCCTATTATTAGGAAAAATTTAGTTTCAACTTCTTTACTTGTTAAGAATGGATTCAAATGCGTATTTGTATCTGACAAAGTTGTTGTAAGCAAGAATGAAATGTAAGTTGGAAAGAGCTACCTCACAGAGGGCCTTTTCTAAACTCAATGTAATTGTTGTTGACAATATTAATAAAATTTCAGCTTCCTCTTATCTATTGGAGTCAAATAAATTATGGCATATTTATTTATGACATGTCAATTACAAAACCTTGCGAAAGTTAATTAATTTATAAGTATTGCCTAAATTCGAGTGTAATAAATTAAAATGTCAAATAAGTGTTGAATCTAAGTTTGTAAAATATCCTTATAAGTCTGTTGAAAGGAATTCAAATGCTTTAAAATTAATTCATACTGACATTTGTGATATGAAGTCAACACTATCTCAAGGTGGGAAAAAGTAATTTATAACTTTTATTGACGATTGTACTCGATATTGTTATGTTTATTTGCTTAATAGTAAGGATGAAGCAATTGAAGCATTTAAACAATACAAGAATGAAGTGGAGAATCAATTGAATAAAAAGATCAAAATGATTAGAAGTGATAGGGTGGAGAATATGAATCTCCGTTTGCAGAAATATGTTCGGAATATGAAATTATCCATCAGACTACTGCGCCCTATACAACTCGATCCAATGGAATTGCAGAAAGAAAAAATCGGACATTAAAGGAAATAATGAATTCTTTACTAATAAGTTCTGGATTATTGCAGAGTTTTGAGGGGGAACTATCCTTACAGCTAACCGAATACTCAACAGAGTACCCCACAGCAAAACGTAACCTATTCAATATAAAAAATGAAGATGAAGAAAACCCATATTGAAATATTTCAAAGTATAGCAAGGTACAAGTACCTTTACCCAAAAGGATAAAAATCGGACCAAAACTGTGGATTGTGTTTTCATTGGATATGCTACAAACAGTAAAGCATGTAGGTTTTTGGTTCATAAATCTGATAATCCTGAAATTCATGTTAATATGGTAATTGAATCAGATAATGCTGAATTCTTTGAAAGCATTTATCCGTATAAAACTGAATGCGAGTTGTTAAGTGAAAGACCTAAATGACCATAGGAAGAACCAAAGGAAAATACTCCAAGTGAAGAGGATCTAAGGCGTAGCAAACGTCAAAGAAAATCTACTTTCTTTGGATCAGATTTTGTAACATTCTTGCTTGAAAATGAGTCTCAAACTTTCAAAGCAGCTATGTCATCTTCTGATTCAGTATTTTGGAAAGAAGCAGTCAATAGTGAGATTCAATTAATTTGGGATAACCATACGTGGAAATTGGTTGATCTTCTTCAAGGAAATAAGTCTTTAGGTTCGAAATGGATCTTTAAACGGAAAATGAAAGCTGATGCATTATTGACAAATATAAGACAAGACTTGTTGTCAAAGGTTATAGACAAAATGAAGGTCTTGATTACTTTGACACTTACTCGCCAGTAACGAGGATAACATCTATTAGGGTGTTAGTGGCTCTGGCGGCCATGTATGGTCTTGAAATCCATCAAATGGATGTTAAAACAGCTTTCTTAAATAGAGAATTGGAGGAAGATATTTACGTGGAACAACCTGAGGATTTTGTGATTCCAGATAAAGAAAAGAAAGTGTGCAAACTTGTTAAGTCGCTTTATGGACTTAAACAAGAACCCAAACAATGGCATGCCAAATTTGACCAAACAATGTTGGTAAGTGGGTTTAAAATTAAAGACTGTGACAAGTGTGTTTACATTAAAAACACTCCAAGTCATGAAGTCATTATTTGTTTATATGTTGATGACATGTTGATAAGGAGCAAAAATATGGCAGATAAAAATGCTACTAAGCGTATGCTAGCTAGCAAATTCGACATGAAGGACTTAGGAGTTGTTGATGTGATCTTAGGAATCAGAATTCACAAGACTCCACAAGGTCTAGCATTATCACAGTCTCACTACATTGAAAAAGTACTTGACAAGTTCAAGTATTTGAATTTTAAGAATTCCAAGACTCCAATTGACGTGAGTTATGCACTTCAAAAGAATAAAGGTGAAAGTGACTCACAACTAGACTATGCAAGAGTATTGGAAAGTTTGATGTATATCATTAATTGTACACGACCAGATATAGCATGTGCTATTAGTAAACTGAGTTGGTTTACAAGTAATCCCAATCAAATACATTGGATGTCAATGAAACAAGTCTTGGGGGATCTGAAACATACCCAAGATTATGCTCTGCATTATAACAAATATCCCTACGTGATCGAGGTATATAGTGATGCAAATTAAATTACCGGATCTTCTAAAGTTAAATCTAAAAGTAGATATGTTTTCACAATTGGGGGTGGAACAGTGTCTTGGAAATCATCCAAATAAACGTGCATCGCCCTTTCTACAATGGAATCTGAATTCATAGCGTTAGATAAGGCCGGTGAAAAAGCTGAATGGCTCTGGAATTTCTTGGAAGATATTCTATTTTGGTCCAAAGCTTTGGCACCTATATGTATACATTATGATAGTCAAGTAGCAATAGGCAGCGCATGGAGTGTTATGTATAACAAAAAATCTCATCACATACGATGGAGACACAATACCGTTTGACAACTACTCTAGTGGTGTTATAACGTTTGACTACGTAAAGTCAACAGATAATGTGTCAGATCCACTTACAAAAGGCCTATCTAGAGAGACAGTTGAAAGATCATCGAAGGGAATGAGATTAAGGCCTAGGACAAGTCATCATGGCGGTAACTCACTTAGCAGATTGGAGATCCCAGGAAATAGATTCAAAGAGATCAAACAAAGTTATGATTGACAGTTCAACATTGTCAAATAACTCAACCCATTCTCGTAATGAAGACAATGTTGAGAAATCAGGGTATAATATTAAGGCTTTTTTATGAATCAATAAAGCTTAAAGCTTTTTAATGATTTGCTAAGTCTGGCAGGAAATGACCAGATAATGTGCCTATAGGATTACATGTTTAGAAATCACCTTTGTGAGTGTGAAGTGTAAACCGCTTCAAGGGGAATGAAAGTAAAGGCCCATTCTGTAAGCACTCATAAAACCAGACCGTGTTCATGGCTAAAACGAACACAATCATAAAAATCATAGATGGTTAAGGGTTGATTATGTGACTTATGTTGTCTAGGTACACAACAAAGCTCGACGGTTCAAAGATATCAAATCTATCGATTGACCGAGTATATCCGATATAAGTTCACTACGGAAAGTTCAAAGAAAAACCTACTTATCCAGATGCAATTAATCCTCGCATGTAAATCACACAGTCGTCCGTGCATTCCTTTGTCTTATAGCCATTCCTCATTCCTCATTCATGTGGGGGATTGTTGGGTTTAAAAGATTGGTGAATGGGAAATCGAGGGAAGAAAGTGGAGGGAAAGTGAGCTCTCTTTTGCTTTGGAAAGAGTAAGTGTCCCTCATTGGTGGCGGAAAGAAAAGGGAATGTGTTTATATTGAGAAAACACTTCCTTTTGTGTTAAATGGGTTGGAAAGAAAGTAAGCCTCGCGCCCTCGTCGTCGTCGCTCGGCTCGGCTTCGGCTTCGGTTGATTAATCTTTTTGAATAAAATTTCTTTCAATTATCTAATTAATTTATTTATTCAACCCGGAATAACCCAACGTTCCCACCTATTCCAACAGCCACGATTGTTTCTGAAAGGTTGCAAACCTTTTCAAAAGCAGTGCAAGAAATAGCTATAAATATGCCTTGATCCCAGAATCTTTCCTTACGAAATTTTCTGAGCTTCTTCTCCTTCTTGTGCACAATTAAAATCCAGTGTGGTTTACAGCATTCGAGTAGTTCGCTGTTTCACTAGTGTTTTTGGTACCAACACTCTAGTGAGTTAAATCGTTCTATCCTGGGAGAATAATATTCCAGCAACTCGGGTACTTGAGGGGAATAATTTTCTTAAGGACACACTGCGCATTCAGTGGGCTCAATTTTATTCCGAAATTATATTTCAGATTCAGCTTCATTATTTCGACTTTATGTTGCTGCTAATTTTCTGTTTCAGAAAATTTATTGTTTCATTATTTATTATAGTAATACAGATTATCTAACACGTACACCTTCACCATATATATATATAGTAGAAAAATGTATGCTGTTGGCGGATGAGTCTTCATCTCCTTCACTAGATTTAATAATGTAAGGTTGCGCTCTTACTTGTACCTCTTCTTGAGGTTTATTATTAATAATAAAAACCTATATAGGTACTACGTCTTGATGGTTTATTCAAAAGAGAAAAAAATGACCTGGCAAATAAAATCAGACAAGTAACATTCAACGAGTTAAATGTTACGAAAAGCCAGCAAACTTTCATACTCCTTCCACTAGAAATTATGAACTTACAAATCGAAAAGAAAACACAAGAACTAAGTTATAGGAAGCTGAAAAGTACGTAATCAATTGGTTTTCTTGGAGAATGCTTGAAGCTGATCTCCATACAATTTGCAAAGTCTATATTCAGGAATGTAATGAGCACCCATTTTCTCATAGAAATTAATACTTTCTTCATTCCAATCAGCCACAAGCCAATCAACCATCCCCATTCCCATTTTCGCAGCCTGAGATGCAACAGCAGAAAATAACAATTTCCCAAACCTCATCCCCCTATAACACTTCCTTACAAACATTTGATCTAAATATAAACCAGGTTTCTCAAAAAAACCATTGTAGCTAGGAAAAACAAGCACGTGACCTGCAACATAAACATTGCCATTATTCTCACCATCCCCTTTAAATTTGGACCTAAAAGTCTCAAATTCAGGGTCCAAAATTTCCATTTGATCAAGACTGTAACTATTCTTGATTATAGGGGTGAAACTGAGGTTATTGGATTTAGTTATGGAAGGAAAAGGGTTTGGAGAAATTTCAAGGACAAGGGCAGTGAGAGAATGAAAAGGAGGATCATTGGATTTGAATAAATTGTTGTGAAGTGATGTCTCTGTTGTAGTGAAGATTTCTGATAGGCCATGGTATTCTGCCATTTGGGTAACGAGTTTGTGAAGATGTGGCACGTCTACTTCTGTAGCAAGGCGGATTCTCGCAGAAATTTGGTGGCTGAAAATGGTATTTTCTTTGGGTTGAAAGGAGTTAATCAAAGTAGTTGCAGCTACATGAGTTGAGTATTCCATGTTCATTAGTGGTTCAATTCTTGAAGCTGAGAGAAGTTGGCAACTATGGTAAAGCTGGTTTGTGATGATATCTGGTCATGACTAGAAAGGGTATTTATAGAAGTAGTCTAAGTTCTATACATGCATTGATATTGTAAACAATATTTATATAGGTTACTTATAAAGTACATGTAACTATAAATCCTTTACTCCTACAATAGAGATTGAAATTTCTTTTCTTAGTTAATTGATTTGTTAGGCTAAGTCAGCCCAAAGATACTTTTAATACTACGTGATATTGTTCGCGTTTTGGCATAAGCCCGCATGATTTTTTCGAAAAGACCTCACACTATTAATAGTCCATACATCTTATATATAATATTTTAATCTTTTCGGCTATTAATGTAAAACTTTATTCGAATATCAATGCAGTCAACAACATAGATTAGACTTTGTCTTCTGTTGTTTAAACTCTTCTAGATATGTGCTATAGTTGTTCTTGGTGCATATAAAAGGTTAATTAGTTCATCAACTAGATCTGAGGATATACCTTCTTACATGTCACTCTAAAGAATTACCATACGTAAAACATCCCATCGCTTTGCTCTCCCCAAGCTTCCCTATTTATGTTTTTTTTTTGGTTGAGGATATATATATATATTAACTAATCGTTACAAGATGTGATACCTCCTTAGTACATCATTAGAAGGGTCATTAACATAAGTCCCTATTCATGTTTATCAATTGACAAAGACTTAACGGCTTAAAACATTGTTCATATTTTCACCTCCTTTTTCTCCGCTATGGTTTTAGACATAGCATGTTCGATTGCTCTATTTCTGTCTAGAAAATCAACACTAATTAAGAGATTAGTAGATTCAAGCTGTTGACTTTTTGGTTTAATTAACAGATGTCTGTCTCTAGGTTAATTTACGATGTACCCGTGCAGGGATTGTTTCTACCTATGTCCTATTTTTCAACTTTTTTTTTTGGGTGGCGATTAATAGGTGATTTAGGTGCATAATCCATAATTAGCTAAGAAAGTCAAGTGTGAGGAGTTATGAAGTCAAATGAGCGGTGACCGACCTTTTCCTGAAAATCTTGACTATGCATTGAAATAGTTCAACTCTTTTCCCAACAAATTCAATTTTTAAGGCTTGTAAAAATAGGTGGCAGAAGCAAGAGGTTTTCTGTAAATTTACAAGATCTTAATATTGGTAAGGAGATGACTAACAATGCCTGCTTTCTTGACCAATAAGTAAAGGGCTTTCCCCCAAATATGTCTTCAAAGGTTATATTCGCAAATATTCATTAGACGAGTACAAAAGTTAAGTAGCTACGAGACACTGTCGTATTTTTCAGTTCTCCCTCCGTAACATGTTCCACTTGAGAAAACTACGACCAAATGTATAACTTGCATAAAAATAAAAGAGGAAATACATTTTCAAGAAATTTACTTAGAAGTAGAAGTGTATTTTATTTCGGAATAATGTATATAGTATTGTTACTTTTTAAAACGGTGAGCCAAAAGAACTTTTTGAGTGTTTTCTGTATATTATAAAAGACAATTTAGTATTTTATTTCATTCGTTGCAGCGTACAACCCGATCCTACCGTATTATTATTTATCAAAATCATAATCCTTTCTTATTCTACTTGATGCGGCGTACAAGATCCACAAATAATTTCAATTAATAACAATAACAATTCAACAACTCAATTTACAAGAACCTCTACAATCAAAGGGTATGAGTACACGACAATAAAAGAACCATGTAATAATCAAAGAAATGCAACAAATATTACAAGAAAAATAACAGGACAAGTAAAGCACGTGACAACTAAGATGTGCAAGTAAAAAGTTAAGGCAAGTAGCAAATAAGTACGGAGTCATGGAAGGAACTCAACAATTAAGAGGTAAGCAATAACTTCAACTAAAGTATATAAGGGAAAAATACAAGTAAGAGGTAGAAAAAGTGCTAACAACGTCAAATAGAGCATGTAAGAACAGATTAACCATGAGAGGTATGACATGTCATGACGATTCAATTAAAGGCATGGAAAGAGTCTAGATAACCTAAATCAGTCAAATACCACATATAGCTCGTGTACCCACTCGTCACCTTGCGTACACGGCTTTCACATAACACAAATGGCACAATCAACCCAAATCCTAAGGGGTAGTTTCCCCCACACAAAGTCAGACAAGATACTTATCTCAAAGAAGCTAAACTGATACTCTAAAATGACCTTCTCGTGTGAAACAACATCTGGACGGCTCAATTCTAGCTAGATTAACTTCATGTCATAAATAAAAACCATAAGAAACAACTTCGAATAATAAATCTTCGATCTTTAAAGAAAACTAAAAAGTCAACCCCGCGCCCGCACCTCGGAATCCGACAAAATTTATAAAATTCGAACACCGATTCCGATACGAGTCCAACCATACCAAAATTATCAATTTTCGATATCAAATCGTCCTTAAAATCCTCATTTTATATTTTTGAAAGTTTATACAAAAATTCTCATTTTCTCTTATTAAAATCACTAATTTAATGTTAAAAACAAAGATGGACTCACGAAATATAATTAAATCCGGATAAAGAGCACTTACTCCAAACCAACACATAAAAATCCCATCCAAAATCGCTCAAATCCGAGCTCTCTAACTCAAAAAGTGATAAAATATCAAAAGACCTCGAAATAGAATACTTTATATTCTGCCCGGTGAATACTTTATATTAACATGCTTACCTTATGTGACTCTTAAGTTAAAACTCGTCGTTTCATTCGGTACTTTACTATTATTAACAGTTGTCATATTTCACTTTAATTGATTTCTCTGCTTAAACTCTTTACCCTATCCAATGTTTTTACTTTGCTTGAAAATCATTATTGTGTTTTAATTTAATAAATTCTATATTTAATTCAGTAGCTTATCTGATGCTTTATTTTATTTAAAAACAGTATTTTCTTCACCTAAATGATTTCCAAAATAAACTCATTTTTTTCATTTGATTCCCTACTTTATTCAAGGTGGTTATTATGCCTTATCATATATAAATAAACCTCTTGAACATTTTAATTAACATTTGACACGGATATAATGTACATGGTGGCACGTGGGTTTTGATGTATGAAAGTGATTTGGAAAGATGTGGGTACGAGGTGTCATACGTGTAAGATTTGAAAGTTGTGACTTATGATTTGAGATTACGATGAGTGATACCTCGGGTAATTCTTGCTATAAATTGTGCATTTGGAACTATTTGATTGATTGAGTTGTTATCCATTTCCTTATTACTCGTCTATTTCTTGTTGTTATTCGTGCTTCTATTATTTTCGCTGTTGATTGTAAATTTGTGATCCTTCTGCTGTTGGTCTTACATTGATGTTCTTTCCATTGTTATCTTTAAGTTATATCCTGCACAGGTTTTCATGTCTGGTAGGTGTCTTAACTTTACCTCGTCACTACTCTACCGAGGTTAGGCTTGATACTTACTGGGTACCGTTGTGGTGTACTCATGCTATGCTTCTGCACATTTTTGTGCAGACTCAGGTACTTATGATCGAGTTGGTTTGAGACTTATGTTTGCGCGGCTGGAGACTTCAAGGTATACCTGCTTGACGTTCGTACGCTCTGAAGTCACCTTCTGTTGTATTTTATTTCCATTGTTTCCTATTATTCCAGGACAGTGATGTATTGTTATTTCTAGTGACTCTTATAAAAGCTTATGGCTCGTACTACTGGTTTTGGAATTTTATAATCGACAATGGCTTAGCTATGTGGTATCAGTTGTTATCTAATTTATTGCAGTTAAATAGTTAAATGTTGGTAATAATCAGCATATATTAGGCTTACCTAGTCTTTAAAGACTAGGTGCCATCACGACATCCTAAGGTGGGGAAACTGGGATCATGACAAGTTGGTATAGAGCTCTAGGTTCATAGGTGTTACGAGTCATAAGCAGGTTTAGTAGAGTCTTGTGGATCGGTACGTAAACATCTTTACTTATCATTGAGAGGCTACGTAACTATTCGAAAATTCCACTTCTTTCATTCCTTATCGTGCGGCATTGATTCAGCTTGAAGTATATATCTTATATTCCGTTGCATCCACTCGTGTACGATATAGCGCACTCGGAATCAGCTATGCGCCAATGGTTCGTGATGCTGTGGATGGGATATGAGGGAGCCAGGGATGCTCAAACATTGTCTCAACGTGTCGTCCCGACTGAGGATGCGGATGTATTGAGAGACCAGTCGGTTGTTCACGCGGGGGTGCAGCGAGATCTGGCATCTTGTTGATAAGTACGAACTTGGGAAGATTTAATTGGTTGCCTAATCGTCGCGATCGTGGTAGGGTCATGAGGTGGATGATGATTTGAGGATAGTTGGTGATATTAGAGACTATGTGGTTCGTATGGGATTTCTACTCAGTGAAAGGTACATAATATCATTCAAGGCACCAGAAGAAGCGAGTTTGACAGCCATGAGGATGAGTATGCGCTTAGTAGATGATTGGAGGTATCTCATGATTGGTGTTGTACAAGCTATGAGGGTTAGTATGATGGATCATCGAATGTTGTGTCCAATGGCTTCGCGCCAAGTGGGGAAGCCCACTATCGACGATTAGATTACTGGGTCATGTATTATATCAGTTCTGGCCTGCGATGTATATGTAGTATTGAAGGGTTCCCCTGAATCTATATATAATTAAGATATGAGATTTATATGGGATAATACTGGGACCTGCGGTATTTCTGCGCCATTAATAATTCTACATTTCAGCATCAGAGAGATTAGAGAAACAACTTTAGACTCACAGAAGGTCTCTTCAGAGTGGGTATCTCGGTTGCGTCATTATAGGGTGCTTCAGAGGAAATACAGTGGTTTATGAGCTTCTAAGCTACATGGTTCGTGCTAGGATCTTCTGCATATAACCTTGGTTTTGGGATTGTTGTGTACCGATAGGGCTTTTTAGAGAAGCGTCACCGTATCGGTACACAACGATCCCAAAACCAAGGTTCTATGCAGAAGATCCTAGCACGAACCATGTAGCTTAGAAGCTCATAAACCACTGTATTTCCTCTGAAGCACCCTATAATGCCGCAACCGAGATACCCACTTTGAAGAGACCTTCTGTGAGTCTAAAGTTGTTTCTCTAACCTCTCTGATGCTGAAGTGTAGAATTATTAATAGTGCAGAAATACCGTAGGTCCCAGCATTATCCCATACAAATCTCATATCTTAATTATATACAGATGCCAGGGAACCCTTCAATACCACATATACATCGCAGGCCAGAACTGATATAATACATGACCCTGTAATCTAATCGTCGATAGTGGGCTCCCCCATTTGGCGCGAAGCCACAGGACACAACATTCAATGATCCACCATACTAACCCTCATAGCTTGTACAACACCAATCATGAGATACCTCAAATTATCTACTAAGCGCATACTCATCCTCGTGACTGTCAAACTCGCTTCTTCTAGTGCCTTGAATGATAAAATGTACCTTTCACTGAGTAGAAATCCCATACGAACCAGATGCCAGATCTCGCTGCACCCCCACATGAACAACCGACTGGTCTCTCAATACATCCGCATCCTTAGTCTGGACGACACGTTGAGATAATGTTTGAGCATCCCTGGCTCCCTCATATCCCATCCACAGCATCACGAACCATTGGCGCATAGCTGATTCCGAGTGCGCTATATTGTACACGAGTGGATGCAAAGGAATATAAGATATACACTTCAAGCTGAATCAATGCCGCACGATAAGGAATGAAAGAAGTGGAATTTCCGAATAGTTACGTAGCCTCTCAATGATAAGTAAAGATGTCTTCGTACCGATCCGCAAGACTCTACTAAACCTGCTTATGACTCGTAACACCTATGAACCTAGAGCTCTTATACCAACTTGTCATGATCCCAGTTTTCCCACCTTAGGATGTCGTGATGGAACCTAGTCTCTAAGACTAGGTAAGCCTAATATATGCTGATTATTACCAATATTTAACTATTTAACTGCAATAAATTAAATAACAACTGATACCCAATAGCTGAGACAATGTCAATTATAAAATCCCAAAATCGGTAGTACGAGCCATAAGCTTTTATAAGAGTCACTAGAAATAACAATATATCATTGTCACGGAATAATAGGAAACAATGGAAATAAAATACAACAGAAGGTGACTTCAGAGCCTACGAACGTCAAGCAGGTATACCTTGAAGTCTCCAGCCGCGCAGACATAAGTCTCAAACCAACTCGATCATAAGTACCTGGGTCCTCACAAAAATGTGCAGAAGCATAGCATGAGTACACCACAATGGTACCCAGTAAGTATCAAGCCTAACCTCGGTAGAGTAGTGCCGAGGTAAAGTCAAGACACCTACCAAACATGAAAACCTGTACAGGATATAACCTAAAGCTAACAATGGAAAGAACGTCAATGTAAGACCAACAACAGAAGGATCACAAATTTACAATCAACAGCGAAAATAATAGAAGCACGAATAACAAGAAGAATTACCCGAGGTATCACTCCTTGTAATCTCAAATCATAAGTCACAACTTTCAAATCTTACACGTATGACACCTCGTACCCACATCTTTCTAAATCACTTTCGCACAGCAAAACTCACGTGCCACCATGTATATTGTATCCGTGTCAAATGTTAATTAAAATGTTCAAGATGTTTATTTATATACGATAAGGCATAATAACCACCTTGAATAAAGTACGGAATCAAATGAAAAAAATGAATTTATTTGGAAATCATTTGGGTGAAGAAAATAACGTTTTTAAATAAAATAAAACATCATATATGCTACTGAATTAAATATAGAATTTGTTAAATTAAAACATAATAATGATTTTCAAGCAAAGCAAAAACATTGGATAGGGTAAAGAGTTTAAGCTGAGAAATCAATTAAAGTGAAATATGACCGTTATAAGAATAGTACAGTACCCAATGAAACGACGAGTTTTAACTTAAGAGTCACATAAGGTAAGCATGTTAATATAAAGTATTCACGTAGGATGCTTGACTCACACAAGACATAACAACAACAACAAGTATAACACACACAATCCGCTGCAACGTGCAACCCGATCCCATAATATCAACAGTTATCAATATCATAATCCTCCCTTATTTTACCATAGTATCAATAAGCAATATCAAGAATTACGTACACAAATTGTTGCGGCGTGCAACCCGATCCCACGGTATAATCATTTATCAATATCACAATCCTTCCTCATTCCACCCATTGCGGCGTGCAACTCGATCCCACTGTATTATTATTTACTAACCCTCCCTTATTCCACCCGTTGCGGCGTGCAACCCCATCCATTAACAATTTTAATTAACAATAATAATAACAATAATAATCCAAAAACTCAATTTACAAGAATCTCTACAATCAAAGGGTATGAGTACACAACAATAAAAGAACCATGTAATAATCAAAGAAATGCAACAAATATTACAAGAAAAATAACACGACAAGTAAAACACGTGACAACTAAGACGTGCAAGTAAAATAGTTAAGGCAAGTAGCAAATAAGTACGGAGTCATGGAAGGGACTCAACAATTAAGAGGTGAGCAATAACTTCAACTAAAGCATATAAGGGCAAAATACAAGTAAGAGGTAGAACAAGTGCTAACAACGTCAAATAGAGCATGTAAGAATAAATTAACCATGAAAGATATAACATGTCATGATGATTCAATTAAAGGCATGGAAAGAGTGTAGATAACCTAAACCGGTCAAATACCACATATAGCCCGTGTACCCACTCGTCACCTTGCGTACACGACTTTCACATAACACAAATGGCACAATCAACCCGAATACTAAGGGTTAGTTTCCCCACACAAAGTTATACAAGATACTTACCTCAAGGAAGCTAAACCGATACTCTAAAATGACCTTCTCGTGTGAAACAACTTCTAGACGGCTCAAATCTAGCAAAAATAATTTCATATCATAGATAAAAATCATAGGAAATAATTCCGAATAATAAAGCTTCGATCTTTAAAGAAAACTAAAAAGTCAACCCTGCGCCCGCACCTCGGAACCCGACATAATTCATAAAATCCGAGCACCCATTCCAATATGAGTCCAACCATACAAAAATTATTAAAATCCGAAATCAAATCGGCCTTCAAATCCTCATTTTACATTTTTGAAAGTTTATATAAAAATTCTCATTTTCTCCCATTTATCAGTAATTTAATGTTAAAAATAAAGACGGAATCATGAAATATAATCAAATCCGGATAAAGAATACTTACCCCAAACCAACACGTGAAAATCCCCTCCAAAATAGCCCAAATCTTAGCACTCTAACTCAAAAGGTGATAAATATCAAAAGCCCTTGATATAGAGTAATTTATATCCTGCCGAGTGAAATGTACATCGCGATCACGGAAGATGCTTCACTATCGCGACGCACAAGTTATATGCTGCCAAAATATCCCTACCTGTAGGCGAGTGAACAGCTGCGAACGCGGCACACAAACTTCATCAACCTTGAACACCTTGGTAACCTCGCGAACGCGGAGAGTAAGACACATGATGCCCTTTCTGTTCCTTAAACGCGATCGCGTATTCCCTGATGCGAACGCGAAAACAAAATTCCCAAATCATTGCAAATGCGGTCGCCTCTTCGTGACCGCGAAGAACAAAATGATAGCTTCCTCAGAACACTATGCGAACACGATTGCTTCATCGCGATGGCGATGAAGAACACCAGATACAGCAATCAACAATCCAAAAATAGAAGGAAATGGCCCGTAGCCTATCCGAAACCCATCCGAGGCCCCCTAGTCCCCGTCCAGTCATACCAACCAGTTTCATAACATAATGCGGGCCTGCTAGAGGCCTCAAATCACATCAAACAACATCAAAATCACGAATCGCACCTTAAATCGAATTAAATGAACTTATGAATTTTCAACTTCTACAACTCCCGAAAGCCAATATCAATAAAGTCAACTCCCGGTCAAACCTCTCAACCTTCCAAACCTTCAGCTTTCCAATTTTCACCAAAATGCATTAGGTCAACCTATGGACTTCCAAATCCAATTCCGGACACATACCTAATTCCAAAAATTACCATACGGAGCTATTGGAATCGTCAAAATACCATTCCGGAGTCGTCTACACAAAATTCAAACTCCGGTCAACTCTTACCGCTTAAGCACCCAAAGCAAGAATCATCCTTTCAAATCAATTCCGAATCATCCGAAAAATGTACTCAGCCACACACGTAAGTTATAATACATGATATGAAGCCGCTCGAGACTTTAAGCCACTAAATGGGACGCTCGTTCTCCAAACGACCGGTCAAGTCGTTACACAAACTCCATTAAAATGACTCAAAAAATTCAATCAAAAGTAGAAGAACTATATATATATTTTTGAAGAATCATTATGTAAGTTAGGAATTTACAAATATATTTTTTTTTTACCTTTTTTGCTTACATTAGGAATTTAAGGAATGTCTCTTTTTTTACTTTGAACAAAATATAATTCCTTCTTGATAATTTGTAGTTGCATTTTACGTCTATTGTGGATATAATTAATTTTAAATTTCTTTTATTAGTTTTTTGACCTTAAAAATTTCTTTTTTTCTTTACTAGCTAAATAGGATTATTAACATTTCAGAAATATAAATTTTCTTATTTAATTTTTATCTCATAACTCAAACATATTGTTTAATGTAATATTTATGTACTTTTATAAAATTGTAAACTCATTAATATGGATGTACGTGCACCAGAGGCACCGTATACTAAAAATTGAAATTGAGTGAATTTTTTAATTTGTTTTATTTAAAATTTTAACCTTTGGATTAAAATTTAACATCTAAAACCTTAGAAATTTAATCTTTAAGTTTTTATAAGCCTATAGGTTCTTACGAAATTACATTTAAAATCCAGTAAGATTTTATTTCTATTAATCCTTGACCAATAATTATAGATAATTGAATTCACCGTGATTAGAGAGAATTCTTTTTACCAAATAACATGTTTTATCTACTATTTAAATAATATTAAATTGGTAAATATTAGTTTCATCCAAAGTTTAAATAACACCATCAAATTCCTAAATATTAGGGGTTACTATATAGATAAATAAATAAAAAAATTAATAGTCAAGCATTAGAAAATTTTAAACTTCTAAATATTAAAAAAATAATTAAATGACTATTTTGTCTAATATAAATTTTATCTTTTAAAAGATATTACAATTAGAAAACTCAAACACTTGAACAAATAAAACTGGATTGCCATTTAAAATATCTGGTGTTTAATTGTCACATAGAACATAAATGGAGTATCTTGTAGTGATATAATTATTTGCATGAAGATTACAAAATTGTTAATGATAATGAATATTTACCCATAAAATGGTACAGTTGAATTTGTTTTGTGGTTTATAGATAAGCGAACTGATTTGATCTCAAAATGATAAATAAGTTTAATAAAAATAAAAGACTTAGCGTTGAAATCGAGATAAATAGCAGATAGCCTGGTTCCGGGAGCACTGCTTTCGAAGGTAGCAATAGGAATAATGTTAGACAGGAAATAAAGTATTATTCAGCTTGAGAATAATGTGTAGCATAAGTTTGTTAGAGATTTTCTATCTTACAATGGTTGTTGAAGTCACTATTTATAGCTAGACCTAGGGAACAAGATCTTAGGATCAAGCACCTCTTATATGACAAGAATGGGGCCAATGATGAATATGTAACGATAGACGATGAATGCTAAAATTCTCTGCAAGGACTGTATTTAATACGGATGAATATTCTTTATTAAATGTTATCTAGTGAAAAACATTCGCTTGCTTCCGTTGACTAAGTTCCCTTCGGGATCTACCGGTGCCAACTACAGCTGTTTTCCTCGATCTTGGTTTTCACTCGCTTCATCTTCTGTCCGTCTCCATTCCACGTATCATATAATCATTCGAACATTTAATATAACTAATTTGACCCTGTACAATTAATAATATGTATAAATTTCTGAATTATATTTATAGATAATAAGTGACTTGTTGGGGCACGAGTGCCAACTGAAGTTGTACAATAATAATAATAATAATAATAATAATGATGATGATGATGATGATGATGATGATGATGATGATGATGATGATGATGATGATGATAGGTAATGCTAAATGGATGCTCATGTGATCTCAACTGGAGGTTGTCATTATGGATCCCAGTTGTTCTAATCGATCATTCACCTAAGCATCAAGTTTGAAGAAGAAGTTATGAGGAGGCCCAAGCCTTTTAGATTCCTTAATTGTTTGACTGGGCATAATGATTTTTTGCATGCATGGAGTTGGCCAACACAAGGTAGTTTCATGGGGAAAGTTTGGAAAAAACTCAAAAAGCTGAATCAACTTGAGTTCAATGGAATTGAAACCAAAGTAAAAAAATTGAGACAACAGTTTGGTGATATTCAAATTCAAATGAGAGAACAGTTTGGTGATATTCAAATTCAAATGAGAGACCCTGCACATTTCCCAGACTTACTTACTACTGAGAAGGAGATTAAATGTAAGCTCGAAAATTGGGTTAGGATTGAAGAAAGCATTTCCAGGTAGAAGTCTAAGGTACAATGGCTAAATTTAGGGGACTCAATCAATGCCATTTTCTTTGCAAATATGAAGAGTAGACTATCACCAAATAAAAATTAAGAGATTACTAACTGATGAAGGTTTCGTGGTACAAAGTCATGATGCTATTGAGGTTGAAGTGACTGGCTTCTACAAGCAACTGTTGGGTAGTGCAGCAGATCATCTTCCCGCCATCAATCCTACTATAATGAAGAATGGAAAGGTATTGGACAGGGGCCAGCAGTTGGAACTGATTTCCAATGTTACAAGGGAAGAGATATATCATGCACTAAAGGATATTGATGACTTGAAGGCATCATGATGTGATGGATTTAAAAAAACATGGTCATTGGTAGGGGAGGAGATCACATAAGATGATGTCTAGAACTTTTCTCAACAGGTATCTTATATAAGTATTACCTTGATCCCAAAAGTACAAAACCCTTCCAGAATTTCTGAGTTTAGGCCAATATCTTGTTGTACTATGCTTTATAAAATTATATCTAAAATACTAACTAAGAGGATGCAGAAGATTATGGAGAGTTTAGTGGATAGTACTTAAGCTCCTTTTGTCTCTGGGAGGGTTATCACAGATAATATTATCCTTAATCATGAGTTAGTTAAAGGACTTGGGAGAAAGGGAGTGTTCCTTAGATATATGTTAAAAATTGACAAGAGAAAATCATATGACTGATGAATGATGTTATTTGGAACATATCCTGTTGTGCTTAATTTCCTGGAATATTTGTGAACTGGATCATGACTTGTGTGAGAACTGTGTCATACTCTATCATTCTAAGTGGAGTACCTTCTGCTCCTTTCCAAGCTAAGAAAGGTTTGAGGCATGGGGATCCACTATCCCCTTTCCTCTTTGTGCTTGCTATGAAGTATTTGACAAGAATCTTGAAGACTATACGGTCTAAACCTGATTTTAACTTCCATCCTAGATGTGCAAAAATGCAACTCATTTTATTTGAGTTTATCTTTTACTTTTCTGTTGGGGTGACTTTTTATCAGTCCAGATACTTTTTGAGTGTTTTTAGATGTTTTCTCATGCTTCTGGTCTGATTGCTAACACTGAGAAGAGTTTCATTTATTTTGGTGGAGTAAGTTCAGATGATCAGTGCGCCATTATGCAAGCTCTAGGATTCGTGAATGGTGAGTTACCTTTTAGATATCTGGGAGTGCCTCTCAGTACAAAGAGAGTGTCTGTAGTACAGTGCTAAACTCTAATAGACAAAATTCTGGGTAGAATAAAGTCGTAGACTACTAGATTTCTATCATATGCCGGAAGACTCCAGCTGATTAAAATTGTCCTATTTTCAATACAAGTTTTTAGTCCCAGGTATTTGTATAACCCAAAAAAGTAGTCCACTTGATTGAGGCTACTTGTAGAAGGTTCTTGTGGACTGGGGGGGAGGGGGGTTTTGAGATTTCAAAAAAGACACTAATAGCTTGGGATAAGTTGTGCTATCTAAGAACTGCAGGTGGACTCAACATCTTAGACATATATACATGGAAAAGGCTGCAATTTGTCAGCTGTTGTAGAGCCTGAGTAACAAAAAGGACAAGCTATGGGTTATATGGGTCCATCATTTTTATATAAAAGGTGATCGAGTCCGGGAAGCTGGAACAAGTCAAGCTTCACGGGTGGTACAGAGGATCCTGGAGGCCAAAAAGTTCTTGAACCAAGCTGGATACGTAGAGAGCGATATGCAAATGATTGACAAATTCTCTATTAAAACTATATATGGACGGTTGAGAGGTGATTTTGCAAAAGTCGAATGGAGGAAGATAGTCTGCAATAGTCTAGGTGCACCTAAATGGAACTTTGTCATGTACTAGGCTGCTCACGGGAGACTTCTTACGAGGGACAGATTAGCACATTGAGGCTGATAATTGAACTTACTTGTCCTCTGTGCACTACTGCGAATGAAGACATTAATCATCTGATGTTTGAGTGTGCATTTTCTGCAGTCATATGGAAGAAACTATTACAGGAACAAAATATTAATAGAGGAGTAATGAATTGGCAAAATGAGATCTTATGGACGATAAGATATGCAAAAGAAAGGAGTATTGAGGCTGAGATCTATAAAATTATATTAGCATGTTGTATATATCATACCTGGCAAGAGAGGAATAAGAGAAGTTTTCAACAGAAAACAAAAGATTCAAGAGACAATTATCAGGTTGATAGTGCAAGAGGTTCTTTGCAGAGGAAGCTGAAAGCTCGGTTGATCAAGAAGCTGGAGGCTATCAATTTCTATCCAATAGATAGCCTTTGTTTAGTTGCTCTAGTGGCTTGTTGTTTTTGTTGGTGCTAGCATATTTGGGGTCAGCTGTCCAAATATGCTAGGTGTTTTTCAAATATCCTGTACATATTTTTAATTGGTCAATAAAAAATTTTAATTACCAAAAAAAATAATAATAAGCATTAATTTTCAACCTTGATTTTTTATGACAATCATTTTATTTCTATCTAAATATAAATTTAATTGAGTTTAAATTCAATTAAATTATAACTAAACCCAATAATATGTAATCTCTTTTTGTTTTTTCATACTTTCTGATTTGAGTTCCAACAGAAGTAAATTGAAATTCATACGAGGTATTTGAGCAAATAGAATTCATCTTCTTAAGACCTGGTCGAACCACTAAAGAATGCCTAAAAGGAAAAAGAAAAACTAGAAAAAAGCTAACCGAGAATTTCCAAGTCCTAAACAGGAGATAACGAGGTGAAAATTGAGACCGCGACAGCGTGTAAATGGACAAACATATGAAAACCCCAAAGGCTGCTGCCTCGACATTCTTGATTTTCCGGCAATGAAACAACTTCAGCAGCTTCAGTATCAGCACCATCTGGGGCTCAAACAAAATGTTTATCTCCACAAATTATTCATGCCCATGGCGTTGCCACTATCGACAGCACTTCCATTAATTCCTCATCCTAAACTTCCCCTTAAACTCAAAACTTCATCTATTACCCCAACCACCTCATCTCGCCTTCTCTGCAAATTCAATGATTCCGGTAAAACTTCTATCTTCTCCCCTTGTATTTTGATGTTCCATTTTTTTTTAACTATGGTTATTAATCAAATTTATGGTAAGTGCGAGAAATCTCAAATCCTATCCATGAAATGGGTTTATTCATCAGTCGAAGTACACTTGTTTTTAGTAAACTTAGGACTAGAATCGTCATCCTCTCTGTTTTGTTATTTTTTGGTGATAGTAAAGTCTTGCTAGCTAACATAAAGTAGAATATGTGTCTTTTTCCTACATTTTCTTTTGAAATTTCTAGTAAAAGTGCTAATGATTCTAGCATGTGAAAAATAGAATGGGCTATTATTGGGCAGCAAGTGATCACTAAGTATCAGAATTGACTACTTGGGGTTTATGTATGAACCACGAAATGTGCAAAATCTCGTCTGCTAATCATAGTGACCAGACAGACATTTCAAAGATGAGAAATGCTACTGTGATAAACAAAAGGATGGATAAGAAGCTCTTATTGCAGCTGTGTTTTTTCTTCTTTGTGGTAAAGAGGGTGTTGGAAATATAGTGAACTTCTAGTATCTGGTTTTTATTTGAGCTTAACGGGAGCGACATGGTCGTGAACATTCATATAGCTAACCTCAATTTGCTTGAGAATGGGGCATAGTTGTTGTTGTAGAGAGGGTTTTGGAGTTAAAAGGCAGTAAGATATTTGACTAGTATTAATTTATTACAGTTCCAATATCTATTTCCTTCTATGCCATATGTGGCCTGAGTTTATCTGTGATGGGTTGCTCGTGTATTTTCCTTGTTTGATTAAGTTGCTAAATTTTGATGTAACAATATGTCTGAAGAATGACACCTTATTAGATATGACCACACAGCTGGAAATTCTGAAGCCTGAGGGGAAGAAGTCAGAGAAGCGTGTCAACGGGATATTCTGGATTCTACTTATTAACCTTGGAATATACGTAGCAGATCATGTCTTCCAGGTTTGAAATTTGTTTTACCTCCTTATTGCAGCTTTCATTGTATATCTTTAACTCGATGGCATGAAGATAATTGGCACAACATATATTAACAATTCCTTTTTAATTCATGTTCACTATTAAAAATGCACCCAACCCTGGTGAGGTGGACCAGGATTGGTGAGTGCAATATGAACATGAGTGGTTGGTGTGCATGAGTAGAGATCAGAAATTGAACAGATATAGTGACGCTCGGCCATATGGTGTGTTATCCACATGGACTCTGTGAAGGTAGTGTTACTCTTGTATGCTTGAATAAAGAGATCTAATAGATAAAGTTTTTGTATCAGGTTCGGGCAGTAAAAGTATTATACTTATACCACAATTGGCCTGCTTGGTACCAGTTTGTGACTGCAACATTCTGTCATTTTAACTGGTGAGAATGTTGAGTACTTAAGTTCTTCTTGTGAATACTAGAAATTCAAAGAGAAATATTCATAATCCAGCGGAGTTGTCAGTCACTTCCTCTCTTGTTCTGTTTATCACTTGTGTTTTCTAATAGTATTTTTGATTTTAACCTGTAACTTTACTCAACAGGAACCACCTCTCAAGCAACCTTTTCTTTCTGTATATTTTTGGTGAGACTTCTGTTTCTTGTTATACTTAAGGATAAAATTTCACTATACATGGTGGCAGATTATAAACATAGATGTTAACCTATTTTAAGCTTCTAGGAAAACTCGTTGAAGAGGAGGAAGGAAACTTTGGATTGTGGCTTTCTTATATAGTAACTGGAGCTGGAGCTAACCTTGTCTCGTGGCTGGTTCTGCCAAGAAATGCTGTCTCTGTTGGTTCATCTGGGGCAGTGTTTGGACTCTTTGCTATTAGTGTACTTGTGAAGGTGATTTTTGCATCTTGCTTTTATTGCATTTATTTATGTGCCTCAGTTTAATATCTATGTGTGTATGTGTAGATTTACGTACTTAGACGTATACTGTTGCACTTGATTGGTAAATCATTCTAACCCCCTGGATTTTTACTGCAGATGTCTTGGGACTGGAGAAAGATTCTTGAAGTTCTTGTATTAGGCCAGTTTGTTATAGAAAGGGTATCCACTCCTCACTTTCCTTCTTATTGAAACCTAATCGATCTTGCATGACCTTGTTACTTATTCAAATCATCGTAGATTCTGTCAAATTTCTGTCTTGATATATATTTACAAGGGTTATAGCTCAAAATTTTAAGTAGTTTCCTAATTTAATGGGTTAGAAACACATTTGCACTTCAACATGAAGTTCTAGGTCCATTGTTTTCACAAGGCTGTGACATTATAACAGTATCTTTTTTTATTTTATTTTACATGACTACCATAAAAACATTTATCGGAAAGGTTTTAAATTATGCTGTTTGTAATCTAGTTCTCTTGATAGTTCGCTCGGCGATATGTTTGATTTCAAATGAAATTCCTTGTGGATGATAGATTATGGATTCATTACCAAAAGTTGAGGTAAAGAGACTGCAGAATAACTCTATGATTTTCCAACTGTTTGGTCATATTATACTTTGTCGTTAACATAACTCGTAGTATGAATTCAATATTGATTGGTTATCCCACCTTATTTCATAAACCAAGCAGTGAAGTCGCATTTCTGGTCCTAAAAGTATGACTTAAACCTGAGTCTGTAATAGCCGAGGAATGGAAATGAGGGAAGGGGGAAGCGAGAGATCCCAAATTCAGTTTTATTCACTTGTATAAGGAGTAACATATAGAACGAAAGAGCCAAAAGCTCTATCAACAAAATTAGTTCTTTTGTAGAACCCAGGGGTTGACGGAGAGTGCTCTCTTTGTATCTGGTAAACCAACTACTCCTAGTGATGATGATAAATTCAATGAATGCTGCTTATTCGTCCCAAGTTTCAATTTAAATTTTTTATGGAAGGAACTTGACCTCTGTTCCCTCTGGCACTGGGTATATCAGGTGATGGAAGCAGCCCAAGCTTCAACAGGATTAGCGGGAGGCATTCGTGGAGGGTCTGCCCTACAAAATGTTAATCACATTGCACATCTCTCGGGCGCCCTAATTGGTGTTGCTTTGATATGGCTGCTGAGTGGAATTTCTTCACAAGCCACTGAGCCGGATGCGGGGAAAACTAAAAAGTGACACGTAAGAGTTGAGATCAAAGGAAATATTTTTTTACAAACATGTAATAAATTGCTTATTGAGTAAAGAAAACCAGTTCAATGACAGACCCAGGCATTTTGTGCAGATCTTTTTTGTAGACTGTGTTAGTTTGGCAAAAGTCCCACATCGGTGGGTAGAGAAAATTTGGTTGGAATTTTCTCTATAAAAGGAGGCCTAATGTTTAGGATTTAAACACACCTCTCATTTGCCTTCATATCTTCTTAAGGCATTTGTATCTTCTCTCTTTAGTATTATTTCACTTGTATTTTTGGAGTGGAATAAAATATTGGTTGTGTCCGAGGAAGTAGGCAAAATTGGCCGAACCTCGTAAATTCTGGTGTTTCTTTTATTGTTGCTTTATTGTCTATTTATTATTTGGTGGCTGTCATAATTTTTGGTATAGTAGTTGTGACTTATTCACACTATATACATTTGGCTTCCGCAACAATTGGTATCAGAGCCAAGGTACTGTCTAAGTATGCTCTGTGGTTGCAGCATAGTCTGATCTTCCACATCAGAAAAGATTT